>APFE030465236.1:63207-95056 GCA_000404065.3 Pinus taeda | reverse complement strand
TCACACTTTCATCAAAAATAGAAGTCCATCTATTTTCTCAACTTGATCAATCATTCATAAACAGCAACCTGCAATCCATAGACATGATCCATATGTCTAAAAATAGACTTGCGCCAAAAATAGCCTGCGGGCCCACTTAGTGAAGGCGACTCTTTTCACTAAGCTCCATCATCTTGTCGCAATCTCAACATCTTGTGTGCAATCCTTAAATCTTGCTCCAACCAGATGCAAAATGTAGGGAATTCTCAAGCTAAAGTCTTCCCACATAGCATTGAAGTTTTGATAGTTCTTGTTACAAACTAGTTTAACTTTGTTATTACCCATAGACTTTGACCTTCTTGGACTTCCCACATCATCCATCACATCCATAAATAAGAATGGCCTTAACAAGTATCACACACTTATCCATAATATTGGAGATAAGATCAACCTTGAAAACTTTCACATAATTATGATCAAGCATACAATGGTGAAGATATTTGCCACAATATTAAACGTTAATATCTCTAAATATTGAGAGCTGAATGGAAAATGTGTTTCAAGAGAAATTATCGTCTTGGGGACTGGATCTTCACCTTGACCTTTATCATTGAGTAGTCTAAAGCTAATAGGGGTGGATATTATTTGCTTCATGGAGCTCTACAAGGCATCCAATGTTGGAATAGTTCGTTGACACCTTCTCATGGAAAGGCTCAAGGTTTTGTGTCTTCTAGACTCAATGGTTTGACTAGTGTGACACATCATGAGTTCACCATTAATATAGTACATACCACTATTGGTGATACAAAGGGAGTGAAAAATAGTGATACAAAGGGAGTGAAAATCATTAGTATAGTTAAACAAGATTGTTAAGTCTCTCCTACAACTTTTTGGCTCTATGTTAATGAACTAGAGGAGATCATAGTAAACACATTATGTGATATAGATGGCTTATTTTTCTTTGTTTTGCATATTGCTATATTTTTTCACATATGACATTATTTTGATTTTAGAGTAAGTAAAAGGCCTATATAAGCAATTAAATATCCTAAGTTGTTTTTTTTCTTCCCATCATCCATGGATTGAATTAGAAGAACTTGTGGAAAGAGAAAAAAGGCATGGCTTTCAACACCTTTAAGACAAAAGAAAAAAATAGCATTTTCACTTGTAAGGATGAATGAGTAGAGATGGTATCATCATACACACATTTAGGACCTCTCCTCTCTACATCATGCCTCAGTGTAACACCAATAAACCTCATTTAAGTAAATATTATCCAACTCTTTCTTCCATTAAGAAGCACTACTTCTATGTTTAGTTTCAAGACATCTAAAATTTCAAAATATCTAGGCTATCACACGTACACCTTGTCTTCCTTATGGATGTGAGATTTGGGGACCTTACCTTTAGGTTATATATTAGAGCAAAAAAAAAGAGTCCTCGTTTTGATGTTATTCAAACAACTCCACAAAAAGAGATTAGTTATGTGAAGTGTCATTATTGCAAAGTTTGGCATCACCCTACTCATTGCCTCTATGTTTGTCTAGGTGTGAAAATAAATCATAATGTTAGGTAGATGGGCACCTCCTAGATGGATCATCTTAGATAACCATATCTTACACCTGGGGATTCTATACACTAAACAGATAATGAGATCCACTATGTTTGGTATGCCAAGGCTTCTTGATTACTCTATGAATTCATTATTGATATTTATAGGTTGCCACTATGTATTCAAAAATGAGATAAATATAAGAATTCACGATGAGATTCTTTGGTCAAGAAGGGTTGCACCCATAGACTCATCCTTAAAAAAATCCATTTAAATGCATGTATTCATCTTAGTGAAAAGCCCATTAGACCCCCTAAATACCCTGGACTTGTCTCACATTTTGAGAGTTTCCTTTGCTCAAATAAGATTTCGCTCCAATTAGAGACAAGGCATAATATTCCTCTATAACATTGCACTTGTAGGGCATGTTTACTATAGTCAAGATGAATGACTACTTTGTCTTTATATGCTCACCATATCATGAGATGAAATGATGTTTATTCGTCCCATTTAGGGTTATCATGACTTAGTTTAGGTTTTTATGACATACAAGGACTAGAGATGTCTAGAACTCTTCTTTCATGATATTTTTAATATACACCATTTTCTTGCTAGAGACAAGTCCTCTAAAGTGACCCATATCAACTTTATTACTTCCTAATTTAAGCCATACTTGAGCATGAAGAGGACCCATGACCAACTCACTGGCACAAGGGGCAATTACATTAGACAACAAAAATCCCTCAATAAATCCCTTGCCCTCACAACCATTACTAATTTATTTTTATCCTCAATAGGTAGGAAAAATGTCCCAAGGTAGTCAAGTAAATTAGTTGATTCAATATATAGCTCTTCCTCTAAGACTTCTACTTAGTTCTCGTTCCATGCATTGATGTTCTTTCGTTTAAATGTTTCTAGTTTTAAACTTAAGTTTGGAAAAAAAATAATTATGTGCTTTTGTTTCCACCCCAGTATCTTCTCTTCCATGTATTTGTATTCCAATGGGTGTAGTGATTTGTAATAGATAAATGAAAAGTATAAACTCTTAATTTCGTAATAACAAAATGCATCTATATAAGAAAATACACATGAATGTAGAGAACCCTTAAGGTATGGTGACACCATCAAATATTCCTTATGGAAAGAATCACTACATAGGTCATACTTGATACACTACAATCGTCAACCTATTCAATACAAATGTACTTATTTGTATTCATGATATTTCATTAGTATTCCTAGGCTCATATGCCAACTACCTCTCATATTATATTTATTATGCAACAAATACCCATTGGATATGTTTACTACCCATCAATTGTCTAGTGGATCTTCTCTCATGATTAGGGTCACATTATATTCATTATCTCCCTTAGGTACCTCCCTAGGTATTTAATATTTACATTAATTATCCTCCCTAGGTTTGTACCTAATTATATTACATTTCATCCACCTTCACATGTTTCATCTTTGAAACATGAGTGTTTTTTCATATAGTATGATTTTCTAAGCAATGTAATTAATTGTTACTAAGCATAAGCATCCATCCGTCCTAGTGAAATGTGGGAAATGGATCCAGCCACTACCTTACCACCCCAATATTGATTATGGTTGGTCATTTGATTCCTTATTGTCAGCATGCTAGTATGATATCTCCACTCACTTTTTTTAATATGTTGTGTACCTTTATATTGGGTGCTTTTCTAATGTCACATGGAATCTCCATATTAAGTTTGTTAACACTCATTGCCTAGATTTAATCTATCATGAAGGTGTGTGTGGTGATATGGGGCAACTTTATCTATTAGTTCTTCTTTCTTAGACCCTTCAACATGTGGTTCCTTAGACTCATGCAAAATTATAGATTTTTCTTCCTTTACATGGCTTACCTAGGTTTTTTCTTTGACTACTTATGCAAAATATTCATTAGATTCAACTATGAATCTATATTTGATGTGTTTGTTGGTACTGCATTTAGTTTCCCTATAAGGACTTCTTCATGTACCACCTCAAGCCTTGGTTGTTAACTAAGAGAAATATCTTGAAATATTTTCTTTTTCTTTTTATACCAAAGCTTAATAAACTGCTTTTGCACATTGATTTTAATAGTGCTTATTGAGCCTATCCAAGGATAATTTAGAATAATAACCATAGTGTTATCCATACCTAGAGCATAATTCTTTAGATGTAGAACATATTTACTTAGAGTAACCTTCAAAACTTTAAAATTTTAAATTCTTACCTTCAACCTATATGATATGTGTATGCTTTACGGGGACTTGCAACCTTTTAAGTTTTAGTGTGAACAAGTGGGAAGTAGTTCAAGATATTTTTGAAAACTATTTTCAAAAAATAATTCTAGTTTGTAATTCACTTTATTAAAAAAATTGAAAGCCTTATATTTAGCTATTAATTCTAAAATTTTATCTCATACATGACTTAAAGTAGGAGAAATCCTAAATAGATTCTTCACTAAAACTATAAAGATAAGGTATGTTAAAGGGTTTTAAAACACACACTTGAGAAATTGAGAAACACACACAAAGAGTAGAAATCTAAGGAAGAGGCATTCCCAAGTAACACTAGTTCAAGAAATATCCCTCATAGTTTCACATAATAGTAAGAAAGTTTGTACAATCATACTGATAGAACCATACATCTCTATATAGTTCCACATACATGTCCATAAAAGTCATATATGTTGTCTCACATGTTGTACATTAGTCTTCTATTGTTTTTTCCAATAGGTTGTACAAGTTTAGTTTAAGTTGTTTTGGTATCCCTATAGGGATGAAATTTTAGGCAGCATGTGGAATTTTCCTTGTAAGTTTCTTAGAATGAATGAAAAGCTTATTTGAAGGAGTAATTACTTGTGTATGTGTGAAATTAATTTTTATATTTCCACTAAATTAATTCTAGCAACTATGTGATTAATGCAATGGTCTAAAATTTAATTTTACCATTAATTAAATTCAACAACCTGCTTATTTGATTGAGATCATAAGGACACTAGTCACATAGTGCTCGAAATATTAACATGGTAACAAATCTTGACCTCTAATTGAGATTCTTAGAGATTTGTAGCAATACATCTATTGCTTACAAGAAGGGCCAACAATAAGAATATTAAGATAGTGAAGGTTTCCACTATTACTCATTTTTGTAGGGGATTTATGGATGAAACTATGTATAGGATGCATTACTTAAAGTAGTAGAAATCCTAGATAGATTCTTCAATAAAACTATAAAGATAAGGTATGGTAGAGGCTTTTAAAACACACACTTGAGCAATTGAGAAACACACACAAAGAGTGAGAAGCTAAGGAAGAGGCATTCCCAAGTAGCACATAGTTCAAGAAATAACCCTTATAGTTTCGCACAACAATAAGAAAATTTGTACAATCGTATTGATAGAGACATACATGTATGTATGGTTCCACATGCATGTCCATACAAGTCATACATGTACATTAGTTTTCTATTGTTTTCTGTTTCTTCCAATAGGTTATACAAGTTTAGTTTAAGGTGTTTTAGTATCCCTACAAGGATGAAATTTTGGGCAACATGTGGAATTTTCCTTGCAAGTTTCTTAGAAGGAATGAAAAACTTGTTTGAAGGAGTAATTACTTGTGTATGTGTGAAATTAACTTGTATGCTTCGACTAAATTAATTCTAGCTACTATGTGATTAATTCAATGGTCTAAAATTTAATTTTACCATTAATTAAATTCAACAAACTACTTTTTTGATTGAGATCATAAGGACACTAGTCACCTAGGGCTTGAAATTATAACATGGTAACCAAGCTTGACCTCTAATTGAGATTCTTAGAAATTTTTAGCAATAAATCTATTGCGTACAAGAATGACCAACAATAAGAATATTAAGAGAGTGAAGGTTTCCATAGTTATTCATTTTTTGTAGAGGATTTCTGGATAAAATTGTCTATAGGATTTTAATCGTATACACAGTTTCATTAGGAAATCCTCTACAAATAAGAATATTTCAAAATTTTATCTTTTGATTTGGGAGTTTGTGCAATAGATTGGGTGCAGGTCATTGAAACCCATTACTACAAATTATATATATTCAATAAAACTAACACTGGAGTCAAACCCCAAAAATATATTGTGCCAAGTCCCAACCTATGTGGCGTTGATTATTATTATATATATATATGAGTGGAGTGTATGGAGTATATATATTGGCCATGGGAAGGAATACCTTTATATTATAAAGAAGTGACACAAAGCTCCCTTTTTACAACCCAAAAGAAAGAAAGTTTAACGTCCACGAGACTAGATATAGTCTATGGGACCACTAGCTTCCCCACTTTTTTCCTTTTGCAATTAAATCCTCTTATTATTCAAATTAATGATGAGCTTACCCAACCGTCTAATAGTCCCCTCACTGAAAAGACAATGTCAAGGAACCAACGTTAACATAATATTGTAACTGTCTCTAATGTCTCTGAAAGCATCACATTCCAAATTGAAATGTTTTTCCGATTCCACTGCCCCAAAAGCACAAAACGTACACACCCACTCTTCCCAAGCTTCTTTATGTCTTTTCCACTGACATGTTTCACACCGTAGTTGATACCAGTTATTTCTTAATTGAGCAATAAGAATCTTTGCTCTCCATGGAATGTTAGCTCCAATGTACTCTTTTTGTTGGAGATTACATGTGGGGTTGAATTCTTGGGCATAGTACTTCTTCTTTCTACCCAACTCTTTTCCCCATATATGCTTACAAAACTTCTCCATAACATAACTCTTTAAATAATTGTTATTTGTGGGACATGCATTGAGGTAAATATTCCATTTTTGCATCCATTTGTTGTTTTGTCTCATCCATGAATTCTTGCTTTCACTCATTCCTTCATTGAAGATAACTTTAGTCCATCTACCTTCTCCCATTTTCTCAATTCTCTGAAGATACCTTATGAGACGCACCATAACAACTTCTTCGATGGAATTTTCTCCTATTTCACTCAACATTATCTCATAAGAAACCAAAACTTTTTATTTTAAACTTACTCATGATCAACCGTTTTTTAATTTTCTCAATTTTCTTCCATTTTGAGACAGGAATGTTGCTAGCCCACAATTCACAACCATATACTATCACTGGACAAACTAAGATCCCAAAAAGTGCATTAATTGTTTTCCAATCCCATAACTCTACCTCTCTACATTTTTTTTGAAGCTCATATAATGCTTTCCACCCTCCTAAAATTCTCTTCTTTCTACAGTGATCCCAATTAATCTTGTTGTTGAAATCAATCCTGAGGTACTTGTATTCGTTTACTTCTTCAAGAATGTTGCCTTCAAAGAAGAATGTATGTTGCCTCTACTTCATTTTATTTGAGAAAATCATTGTTTTGGTCTTGTTGATATTGACTTACATCCCCGCTGGTTTAAAAAAATTCTCAAGGGAATAAAGGTCCATCTACAATCCCTGGGCCGATTTAGCAATCAATACAAGGTCATCATCATATAAAATAAGATTTCTCACAAACTCCCCCAACCAAACACCATCCCCACCTTGCATATTTAGCCACTCTTCCAATTTCTCAATATATAAATAAAAAAGAGTAGGGGGTAAAGGGCATCCTTGCTTGACTTTGGTGTCACTTCTAAAGCTTTCTGAAATGTCCGTTGAAGTTCTAGTTTTGACTTTCACCTCTTCATAAAGCCTATGGATAGCAACTCTATAATGCAAATGAATTTCAAGTTCCTCTATTCTACTCCACAACTTGTCTCTAGGGATCGTGTCAAATTCCTTTTTGAAGACAACAAAAAAGAAAAATACTTCGTCTTTTCCCTCCTAAACCTTTTCAATAATGTGTCTCAATGTGATATCATGATCTACTATAGAATGCTTCAGCCTAAAACTTTCTTGCCCTTTTCCCCTCTTTTCTTTGACTTCCGCCCACTTATTGATTTTATTTTACACCATGTTGTTGAAGAGATTTGCAAACAAAGGATTGATCATAATGGTTCTATAGTTGGAAGGATTATTAATGTCTCCACTTTTAAAAAAGGGTATTGCTAGACTAGTTTTATAATCTCTTAGGAATCCTTTCCGAATGATGTTGTTGAATATTTCCATGATGTGTGGTGCAAGAATGTCCATTCCCCACTTTAGATATTTTTCTTGAAGTTCAACCATGTCCTTTTCCTTTCCTATTTCCCCACTTCCTGTAATGTGAAAAGCTTTTTAGTTGTGTTGATCCTCGGAGGAGGCTCCTCCTCTGATTCTTTCTCATAGAGTTGTCTTGCATAGTCAAATCATTGACTGGTTGTAATATTATTTTCAATTTGCTTCTTCCTTGGTTGAAGTTCCTGCCAAAAACACTTTGGGTGATTCTTCCCTAGATATATTATCGCTTCTCGCCTTGTTTGTGTTAACTCATATTTTTTCCTTTTTAAAATTTGCTTATATAACTTTACATTCATCTTCTCCTCGCCTACCTTTTTCAAGGTTTTTATTGTCATTTTGCATTCCTCATCAAACCAAGCATTTACAGGAAAACAATTTGATTCATATTTCCTATTTTTTTCTATTTTTCACTTCTCAAGTGCACTCCAAATTATATTTTTAACTCGTGATTATTGAGGCTTTGGGAACCACTTCTTCCCCTTCTGAATCTTCTGAATTAATCTCTCCAACATTATTTTGAAGATAGTGCAATTTTCCTGTGTTAGAAGAATGTTTCCCCTTGATATCGATTATCGAGAACATTACATTTTCCTCTTATGTTGTCTTTCTTCTAACCAAGATAGCTTTATATAAATTGGGTTATGGTTTGATTTTAAGTCCCACATATGCTCTTCAATCTTAACTCTTTCTATCCTTTCTATCAAGCTTTGTGAGCAAATAATGTAGTCAACAACACTTGCCCCATTGTATGTGTTGCAAGTGAACTTCCGAGACCTTTTCCATTTATCTATACCATTGCATATAATTAAGTTGAAAGCACCACACAACATGAGAAACTCCTCTCCAAAATGATTTCTAACTTTGCCATCTTCTAAACATCATAACCATTGGGGATTCTCCTCTTCAATGAGCCAGATAGGATTGTCATCTTCTTTGCAACAAAAAAAACTAGCTTGTTGATTTGTTGTTCTAACATTGAAATATCCCACTAAAATAAATTCTCCCTGCTGAGAATATACAACAATATCTTTGTTTAAAGTTGCATATGGGTCTTTGCTATCTAGCCCCTTATGTTTGTAAGTTTTGATACTTGATGTGAAAAATAGCATGCTACAATTCTTATGTGGTTCTCATTCTCTATTGTTTTAAACCAAACATATTGATATTTTTATCTTCTTTCACAAACTATATGTGACGACCTTCTTTTTCTTCCACTAAAACCAGTATTCTTCCATACCCTTTGCTATTTTCTGTTGCCTCGTTCCAAACTGCTAATTTCAAATAACCATCAAACATAGGAGTTTTATAACCATCATGTTCATGAGTTTCTGTGAGACAAATAAATGTCTCTACCTTCTACAATATGCCCTATCCTAGGTCCCCTCTTCCAAGGGTAACCTCTATAGTGCCAACAAACTAGACTTAGGTAGACTTGGGTAGGATTTGATTGCTACGCGGCTTGGCACACAAGACTCAAATTTGAGTCTTCACCCATTTTCATACATGTTGATCCTGTTGTTTTCCTCCCTATTATAGAATTAGCTAGTTTTTCTTTACTGCCAAATTATTTCCCTTATTTTCCATGAGGCCCAAACATTGCAATAATCGCTTTACCATTTTACAACCATGTTTTTTTCCCTTTGTTTCTTGCTGCTCTAATTTTCTCCACTTCTTCTCTTCTCTCCTCTTATTGTTTTCTAGTTAGATCTTCATCTAAGAAGAAGTGTGAGCCTTTCAAGAGTTTCTTTTTTCTTAAGAGATAGTGTTTGTCTTTCACACTCACCATGATGAATTTTATGGTTCGAGGCCTCTCTTCACATATTTTTCCCACCCTTCTTGCTTGAAATTTTTTCCCTCTCCAATGTAATTTCTCTTTCAAAAAGTCTCTTGTCAAATTTAGAGTTCTTTCATTCTTTCCATAGTCACTTATTCCTCTTATAATAAAGTTTGTTTCCCTATGTTTTATGTCTGTGTGTTCTCTTTCTTGTGCTCTATGAGCACTTACATCTTCTTTTTCCTCCATGATTATGTAATCTTTAGTGTCCTCAGCTCTGTTTTTGATTTCTTTTTGAATGCTTGTCCTCTTGATCTCTTTTGCCTCTTTTTAAAAAATGACTACCTGTTGAGATATTTGTGTGTCCACCTGAGTTGCTTTAGAAATTATCACTTCCTTGTTTGTTGCCATTTATTCTTTCATGGTTTGTCATGTTGTCTTCATGCTTTCTCATTCTTGTTTTCTTGTCTCTAAATCCTCTTGTAGCATTGTTACTTCCTTTTTTAGGATCCTATTACCTTCCATTAAAGATCGATTTGCAAGTGTAATCTCTGAAATTTTGTGGTCCCTTTCTTATTCTTTGGCTTCCAAAATTCCCAACCTTGCTCTGGCCTTATCAATTCCTGGACATAGATATATGACGACCAAGTAAGAGGTGTAGATGTGGGACTGTAAATGGTTGACTCTTCTTTATTTTTGTTGCTCTTATTTGTTTTCTTTTCCTGGGTCTGTTTTCTTCTTCTTTGTTCCCATATAAAGCAAGCAAGTTTGCACTTTAAAATGCCTCGATATTGTTTTACATTTACCCAAATCCACTTCCTGGATTTGTTTGTTGAAGCAATTTTGACTTGGCCTAAGTGATTTGTTTCCACAAAATCTGATATTTCTTTGCCACTGTATTCCATTTTGGGATTAGGCCACTTATATAATGCTAACCCTGAATTCCACTACCACTCTCCAAACTTGAAGAAGTGGTTTTCGAGCCCTTTAAACCCTTGATTCCTTCCCTTATACCCCAGGAAAATGGGACAAGTAATTGGAGCTAAGCATGAAGTTGAACACTTGTCTACCCAAGTTTGGCCAAGAACCTCCAACACTATCAAGAATGAGGTAAATACTATCCAAGTAGCCAGTGTGAAGACTTCCACGAAACCTAGTGCACAGTGTTGAATCTGGAATGTGTTATCATGATTCTTTGTTTATGTGTGTTGTGCAAAGTGTAACACAAGTCTGTATATATGTTTAGCCCCACCCATTGTATCTTGTCTATGTGTGTCATGCAAAGTGTAACACAAGTCTCTGTATATGCGTAACGCAACAAAAAATGACAGTAACAAACAAAATACCAAAAAAAAGAGACCTTGTTTGTTTGTCTAACCACTAGATGGTGGACTTCTGAGCGTTGGCCCTCGTTGAACACAAATATAAATATTAACAAGCAAAGTAGAAAATATATAGATAGATGGGTACCTCACAAAACTTTTCTATGAAATGGGTTTTCACGTTAACATATCATGCAGGTCGAACGGGGCCATGAAATGACGGGTATGAATTCCCAAAAAATCAAAAACAAAAATCCCTACAACATGATTTCAAAACCAAGCATGTCGTCTCTGCTCACCCTGCATGCTTCTGTGTTTTGCGGTAATGAGCGCTACCTCTAGCATCATTCAAAGTTTCATATATTTTTTAGCAAAAAAAATATTTTAGCGCCTACATTGTAGAGGAGAAGGATCCCATGACAACATGTGTAACCAAGTAAAATCCTTAACCTTGACATTTTTAAACGAGTCCCTTTTGCCTTCCCTTGGAACTCTTGGGATAAAATCTCTAGGATGGAAATATCTACAAAACTTAGTGGAATGAATTGAGTCTTTGTTACCTACCGATCTCAAACCACAACATTTTATTTTTCGAGCCACCCTTTCCTCTATTTCAAAAACTTGTGGGGAAAAACCTCTGGAATGGGAATCTATTCCCGTTTCTTGTTAGCCTGAAAGTCTTACTCCTTATTTCAAATTGAAGGATAGGGAAACTTAGGCCTGCATAGGCTTCCATTGATCTCAAGGTTAAAAGGGAACCTTCCACCGTGCCACTCTAATCTAATTCAATCATATAACTCGCAGAAACAATTTGATAGGGATTATATAATTTCATGTAGAGGATAATTATCTTACACAAGGAATCTACTGGAGTTTTAATGAACACACAAGTTGCACTGCATACTTTTTTATTACACACCAAAATCCAACTTTCCCATAAAGATTTGATTAATATGTTCAAGGCATTTTCAAGGTCCTTGAAAATAGGATCGAATCGGCGAATTTTGGCTTGAGATTAAGCTTTAAGCATTTTCTTAATAAATTAACAAAAATACCAAAAATAAGATTGCATGGCCATTTAAACTATTTTTTTTTCTTAATCTACATAAACAAAAAGCAAAGATTGAGGACCCAACTACTCTGGTAAATTATTTTGACCTTTTAGAGGTCAAAATAGAATTTACCAATGTCCTTACATCATACTCCCAAGGAACAAATTGTTCATGGGATCTTGGCCATGAGTTCTCTAATTTAACTACCACTCTTTTGTAGTAATGTAGCAATCGTCCAAGTAGCTCTACAAATGAATGATCCTTCCATTTGACTAGGTATTCATAATACTCTTTACCCCTTGTCTTCTTAAGAAGTCTTGTGTCTAGGGTTTTCTTAGGTTGTAAAGGTTTTGTTGTTGGTAACTACTTCTTCCATTGGATCTGTTGGTTTTGATTGTCATTTATTGGTCAAGTTGTTTCATCTAGTTGATATTTATACAAGTCTTCAACATTAAATATGGGATAAATTTTAATTCCTGGTGGCAACTCTATCTCATAGGTGTTGTTTGAAATTTTCCTAAGGATTCTATAGGGTCTAATTTTCTTTAATTTTAAATTGTTGTACTCCCATCTAGGAAATTGTTCCTTCCACAAATGTGTTAGGACTAATTCACCCACTTCAAAGCTTTTTTCTCTCCTCTTTAAATATTCTAAGATTTTATATTTAAGGTTGATTCCCCATAACTTTTGTTTCACCTACTCATGAATTTCCTACATAGTTGTGGAAAAGCCCTTTCCTCCAACACTTCTTTGTTCAGCTCGTCCAAAACTTTTGAGCTCATGAACTTCTCGAGGATGCATTCCATATATGATTTGGAATGGAATTTGACCAATACTTCTATTTGGAGAATTTTTATAGGCAAATTTTTCTTGGGAAAGGACCTGATCCCACTGTTTGGGATCCTCTCTAACTAACCTCCTTAAGCTATTCCCCAAGATTTTGTTGGCTACCTCAGTCTATCCATCAGTTTCAAGGTGATAAGCTAAGCTAAAAACCAACAATGTTCCAAGTTTCTTCCATAGAGTTCTCCAAAAGTGCCCCAATAATATGTTATCTTCATCTGAGATAATTCTCTTGGGAACCTCATGCAGTCTTAGCACTTCTTTAAAAAACAAGTTAAAAATATGGGTAGCATCACTTATTTTAAATAAAGGAAAAAAATATCCATTTTTTAAAATCTATCAACCACTACAAATATGGAATCATTACCTTTTTGTTTATCTGGAAATCCTAACACAAAGTCCATATTGAATCCCAAGGCCTATTTAGAATTGGTAGTGGGGTATACAAGTTTGTGTTTTGAGTTTATTCGGAAATCCTAACACAAAGTCCATATTGAATCCCAAGGCCTATTTAGAATTGGTAGTGGGGTATACAAGTTTGTGTTTTTGACTCTTTCCCTTTACATGTTAATAGATTCTACAATTTTTCACAAACTTCTGAACATCAATCATCATCTTTGGCCAAAAATAGAAATGATTTAGCTGTTCATAAGTCTTGTCATGCCTAAAATGTTCACATAAACCTCCATTGTGCTTCTATTTAATTAAATTCTCTTGCATTGAACATTTGGGAATGTAAAGTTAGCTTCCTTTAAACAATAATCCATCCTACAACATGTATTGAAGCCACTTGCTTTTGTCTCTGGTTATTGGATTTTTGCATGTCTCATAAGCCTCACATAAATCTGCATCATCTTCATATAGTTCCTTCATAAAATCAAATCCCATTACTTTTATCTAGATTTTCTACATTATCAAACTCCTTCTTCTCAAGGGACCTACAATTTTATTAGCTTGACCACTGGTAGATTTTAAAACAAGAGTAAATCTCTACAAGAATTATATCCATTTAACATGATTTTGGCTCAATTTTGGTTGTTGCATTATGTATTATAAGGCATGATTATCTTTTTATAAAATAAACTCCTTTGACATTAAATAGTGCCTCCATTTCTTTAGCACTTGAACCATAACATAAATCGCTTTGTCGTAGGAACAATACTTCCTTCTTGCCTCATTTAATTTCTCACTGAAATATGTGATGTGAATTTCCTCTTGACTCAACGTAGCTCTAATTTATTCACCATTGACATCACACTTTACTTGAAATGGTTTATTGAAATATCATAGCATCAAAGTGTGCTTCTTTATAATCTTCTTCTTCAACGGTTGGAATCCTTTCTTAGCTTCGACAATCCATTGGAATGGTTGTTTTTTCTTCTTTATGGTCTCTACAAATGAGGCGCTCATCGTTCTAAAGTTCCTAATGAATTTATTGTAAAAATTGGCCAAACCATGAAAAATCCTAACTTAAAACACATTTTTGGGACACGACCACTCTACAATCACTTTTAATTTCTCGTGATCCATCTTCAAGCCACTTTTAGATATGACAAAGCCCAAACAAACAACCTCAGGGTTCATGAGGGAATATTTTTTTAAATTAATAAATAATTTCTCCTACTATAACTTTTCTAGAACATACCTTAAGTGCATTAAATTCTGATCTTTGGATTGATTGTATAACAGAAGGTTATCTAAATATACAATCAAAAACTTCCCTTTAAATTCCTTTAATACCTCATTCATTAATATCATGAAAGTTTTGGGTGCATTAGAAGGTCCAAATGGCATTACCATCCATTCATACAAGCCATCACTACTTTTAAATGTTGTTTCCACTCATCCCCTTCTCTAATCTTGATCTGAAAGTACCCTTTTTTTAGATCACTCTTAGAGAAACATCTAGCACCGCTAAAAAAATTTAAAAAATCATCTATGCAGGGTAAGGGAAATATATACCTGATTGTGATTTTATTTATTACCCTTGTGTATGTGCACATACTCCAACCACCATCTTTATTTTGGCTCAGCATTATTGACACAACACATGGGCTAAGGATTTCTCTAATCAGTTTCTTATCTAGCAACTCTTGCACTTGCTTCTTAATTTCCTCATTCTCTTGAGGGGTCATTCTTCACGCAACCTTGTTTTTTAGACTTGCTTCAAGTATCAAATCAATATGGTGACTTATGTTCCTTACAAGTGGAAAGTCATTAGACAAGTCATCCACAATGATGTCATTATATTCATTCAACGTTTCTCTAATTTCAGTAGGCAATCTGCAATTGAAGTAGATTTAAGAATTATTCTAGGTTTGCAAATTAAAGCAAAATTTATCTTATTGTCTCCAACTTGCTGCAAAAATTCTTTCCAACTCAACAACGATGCCTTCAGATTATTACTCTATGTTGTACCTTCCTCCTGTAATGGCACCAAGTTATGGTTTATACCATCCTTTCGAAACTTATAGGTGATCTTTTTCCCATCATGTGTAACACTTATGTTAAAGTGTCAAGGTTTGCTCAATAGGATATGGCAGAAATCGAATGGCATGACATCACAAATAATTTTTCCCTTATAACTTCCTATATGCACCTCCACTTCACATTGTTCATTCATGAACAATTCATGATGACCATTTTAAAGCCAAGACACTTTATAAGGTGTTGGGTGCTTAGTATTCTTGAAATTTAGTTTTTCCACCACTTCTGTGGACACCAAACTATCTATACTTTTGTTGTCAATCGCCACCTTGTAACACTTTCCTTTGACCTTGAAATAGTCTTGAACAAGGCCTTCTTTGAGCTACTTCAATATCTTCTTTCTCGGGCTTTAACAACACTTTAACAACAAAGACTCCCCTATCTCAGGTACATTCTCCGCTTCTTGTACCTCTTCTTCTCCTTATTCTACCTATGTAACAACCACATTCCTCTGGCTTCTTCTTTCATTTTCTAGGCATTCAAATGACCTATGCCACATCTTGCCACATATGTAGAATTTATACTATGTTCCTCTACTTCTAGAAGAACCTCTTCTACCTCTAGAATCACTTCTTGATTATTCTTGTTGACTCGAGTTTCTAGCTCCATCTCTTTGCGCGATAGATCTCCCTTTACTAGACAATTATCCTCTTCGTCTAGTAGAACTCTCCCCTCTTCTAGATTTCTCCCTTACAAGTTTCTCCTCAACTTCCAAAGTAAGTTGATATGCCTACTCTACAGTTTTTAGAGATAATACATTTATTTCATCTTGGATATCCAATCTGAGGCCATTTATATAACTAGTTGTCTTCTTCGCAGTGTCCTCCACATATCCTTCACTAATATTTACTTTATAAAACTCCTCTGTATATTCCCTTACATACATCAATATCGATTATACATCTGTCTAAACAAAGGAAGTTGGTAATCCTTTGGCATAAATTTTCCTCTAATTTTTGCAACCATTCAATCCTAGCTTTTGATTTTTTGTTTGTTTTTCCTTCTCCTTTCAGCCTACACACCATCCCACCATAAGGTTACATGCCCTTTTAGTCTATTAATAACATACTTTACCTTATTTTCATCTTCCCTCTCATATTCAAAGAACGTGTCCATCTCATTAATCCAGTCTACGAGCTCTTCAAGGTTTAAGCTTCCATTATAAGTCAACACTTGAGGCTTAGGCTATGAAATAGATCCCAAAATTTGTCTCAACATACTAATTTCAACTAGCTCCTCAGTTATTAATTCTTCTTCTTGAGGGTATTCTTCTTCCTCTCTCACATCACCAACTTTAGGATCTATTTTTCCGTTAGCTTCCACGGCATCTAATCTTGCTTCCAAATGTTGAATTGTTGCCATTACTTCAACATTTTCCACAAGCCTCCTTCCTCTTCCTCTTTTAGTAATTCTACGGGCCACACCACCAAATCTATAATCCATGATTTGTTCCTAGAGCATATGCGAAATCTTCTCTGATACCACTAATGGTGTAGTTCATTGAAACCCTTTACTAAAACCTATATATATTCAATAGAGCTAACACGAGAGTCAAACCCCAAAGAGGTAGTGTGTCAAGTTCCAACTAATGTGGCATTGATTATTATATATATGAGTGCAATTTATGGCATATATATATTGGCCATGAGGAGGATTTCCTTTATATTATAAAGGAGTCAGAGGGAGGTCCCTTTTAACAACCCAAAACTAATGCAAACTCACATCATTTTAGTACCCACACTATAGAGGAGAAGGGTCCCATGACCACAGGTGTAACCAAGTACCAATCTTAGACCCTGACATTTTTTAAACAAGTCCCTTCTACCTTCCTTAGAAATCCCACGATAAAATCTTTGCGACAAAAATATCCACAACACATGTGAGAACGAACTTTGTCTCTGTTACCTATCGATCTCAAACCCTAATGTTTTATTTTCAGGCCACCCTTGCCTCCTTGGGAAAAAACCTTCAGGTCATGAATTTATTCCTTTCCCTTGTCACGCTGAAATTGTCTTGGAGATTAAATTTTATCCCAATACTTTCCTTACGAGGTTCTCCAACAATTTCCTTAAGGGAATCTCCTCCAGGATTCCAGGTAGCACTAAATAATAAATTACCTCAATCAATTAACAATCTTTCAATATTTATTTATAAAAACTAAGTCTTAACCTTTTTTAAATGCTCCTTATTTCAAACTAAAGAACAAGGAAACTCGTGCTTGCACAAGCTTTTGTTGATCTCAAGGTTAATTGGGAACCTTCCATCTCACCACTCTATTGTAATTCAATTATATATCTTAAAGAAACAATTTGATAGGGATTATATAATTTCTTGTAGAAGATAAAAACCTTACACAGTGGATTTATTGGAGTTTTAATGGACATAAAGACTGCAATACATAATTTTTTATTACACGCCAAAATCCAACTTTCTCATTACTCAAAGATTTTATTAATACATTTGAGGCCTTTTCCGAATCCTTGAAAATGGGATTGGATCAACCAATTTTGTCTTGTGGTAACTTCTATGTAGCCACAAAGAGGTACAATAGTTATAAAGAGATATCGACCCTTGGAATTGAGTACCAGATCGAGTACCAACATGCGTACCGACAACGCCACCTAGATGGTACAAGCATTGTTGCTCAATCTATAAACCGGTCATTATAATCTGATTTGTTGGTGACACTATAGAAATTTTGAGGTAAAAAATGAGCCTCAAAACAAAAAACTACAACAAAAATCAACTTTATAAGAACCAAGAGGATTCAATACGATCATGTCAACAATGGGGGATGATTCACCATTTTTGCAGTAAAAAGGTAAAAATTTAAAAAAAAAGAAAACTACTTTTTCAACTCGTATTTTCAACTTACCTCCCTATGATTTTACTCAAAATTAATTTAGGAGCACTCATTGGATGTATAATTTAATTTTGCATCAAAGGAGTACCCATTTTGCATACTTTCAATGGACCCTACAACTACATGAAAAATGTGAAATACATGAAAAATTTAATTCGAATCACACTTTTTCATCTATTTCATATTTTTTTGTGTAGGGTCCATCAAAAGTATGCAACATGAGCACTCCTTAGATGCAAAATTAAATTTCGCATCTAGCAAGTTCTCCTGCTTGAAATTTGAGTTAAATCGTAGGGAGATAAATTGAGAATATGAGTTGAAAAAATAGTTTTTTTCTTTTTACCCTTAAAACTTGATGAGGTAATCTAATCTTATTTTATTATTTCCACTATTATTTTATAATATTCCTTAGGAGGCCCATTTTATACCTCAAACTTTCTCTAATGATAATTTGCATTTATTTCTTCTACTACTTCCTCTCGTAAGGATGTTGGGCAAGATGGCACTCCTACCTAGATTAATATCGACATTAAGTAAATCACATGTCATCAAGTGCTCAACACTTGTCATCAACACCTGGAATCAATGAAGACTACAAGCATCAACTCAATTTAGAAATCCATGGGTACCGAGCCTAGAAGACTCCATAAACTGAGAGTCATCATGGTCTTTCTTTTTGTTTCAGGACCTTTCTTTCTTACTCATGAGAAGAATGGCTATCATCCCCCATTGAGGCTCTCGTGATTCCCATCTAGTGGCTTCATAGTAACACAAGAATCGTGTTTAGAAATAAATCATGTTAGCGAGTCTTTCTCTTACTCAACCACATTTTGACAATCAATACGCATATGATCACTACCTGGTTAACATGGAAGGGATGGGTACTAGCCCCAACCTTGTTAGCAGTGTGCCCATTACCCACCACCATCAATATTATAATCATAGCATAACAAAGAACATACTATGACTACCAAGAACAATTGCATAGATAATACAATAATACCAGATAGACTTCCATAAGACAAAGAAATAGGTAGCAAGAAAAAATCAAGTGAGGCACAGAGTGAAAGAAATATCTTCAGTATGGACCAACATAATTTCAAAGATGTTTGCTCCTTTGCCTGATGCAAGAAGTGTTTTGATTGTGCAGATATTTTACCAATGCAATGTAATATTCAAAAAATATATAAGCTAGCCTTTAGATATACGTTAAAATATCGAGATCTCATAGCAAGAATCTTACTAGCAGCCTCTATCATCGTGGTATTTTCCCCATAACAGAACCATGTCTCCTACCTAAAAAATCATTATCTTAACCTTTTGATAAAACATATTCTTCCTCTGAGGAAGATATTCTTTAAACCTGTAATATACCTTATTTCTCTATTCCTATACTTCCAACAACTTATTTATCCTCCTCCCAATCAAGCTTCAATCATTTTCTTAACAAATTAAGAAAAATGCTAATAGTAAATATTACAAGGAAATTTAAACTATTTTTTTTTCCTAATCTACACAAACATAATGCAAAGATTGAGGAACCAACTCCTATAGTAAATTATTTTGACCCTCTAGAGGTCAAAATGGAATTTGACTAATGCGTCTGCATCAAGATCCAAAATATGGTAGTAATGGGCCTTTGGTTTGAGAAAAAAATGGATGGTGCCTTGAACTT
The DNA here is from genome assembly GCA_000404065.3 of Pinus taeda. Taxonomy (NCBI): domain Eukaryota; kingdom Viridiplantae; phylum Streptophyta; class Pinopsida; order Pinales; family Pinaceae; genus Pinus; species Pinus taeda. Next base: position 75,344 of record APFE030465236.1, on the reverse strand, counting down.
TGTAGTATAGAAAGTGAGGGTTTCACTCTTACTAAAAGATAATGATCTTTGGGATATTGTTATGGACATTGTGACTCTTCCTATAAAGTTATAGTACTTGGAAAATCACAATAAAAAGGAAGTGAAATCTAAGTAGATGATATTGGATTCCATAAAGGACTATTTGACCCCTCATTTTCGAGAAGACTATGATGGAGGAGATGTTCAATGTCCTAGTTAGTATTTTCCATAGTTAGAACATAAACATGAAGATGTTATTGTGGAACAAACTCAAATCCATAGAGATGACTAGAATAAACATAATCACTAGTTACCTTATGAAGGTAACATATGTTTTTTATCAATGTACAACTTGCATCAAATGGAGAGAAGGTTGTAGATGTAGGACTAGTGAACATGGAATTGAATGGTTTCTCAGTTCATGGGAACCATTTTCCAAATGCCCTTTCCACTTGAGAAAACATTCCCAAATTTGAGTGGCTTTAGGATGATTGTATCAAGGAGGGGACATAGATGGAGTCAAAGGTTGACAAGTAAGGTGTTGATGACCTAGCTCTATTTGGTTAATCAAATAAGAGCAGATGTAAAGGACCCAACAAGTGTAAAGGAAAGAGCGAGTAGTCCACTTCACAATTAGGAAATAAGGAATTGACTAATACTAAGTGCTTTGTTTGTCATAAGCATGGTTATTATGCATCACAATATCTATAGAAGAAGAAGGGCAAAGGGAAGAAAAACAATAAGAAAGTAACACTCTTTGTAAAAAAACTTAGATGAACAAGTTTTTGTTGCCAAGTTCAAGAAAGATTTCTCGATGATATCTTACTTTTCTACTAGTGTGATTTCAATGGATGCATATGGACAATGGGGCATCTTTACATATGATCACTAGTTTAAAGAAGCAGGACTCAAGAGTACATAATTATTTTCTAGACTAAATAAGTAGGACTCTAGAGTACATAATTATTTTTTACTTTAAAGAAGTATGACTCAAGGGTACATGTTAATATTGGTGATGATGCAAAGTACCCAAAAGCAGGAGTTGGTACTATTCTCTTCTAGTGCAAGTCAGGTAATTGTTTAGATTTTGGTGATATGTTGTTTGTTGTAAGTCTCTAGAAGAATTTTCTTTTAGTTTCAATCATGGAGGGTAAGGGCTTGTAGTGGAGTTAAAGAACTAAAAAATATTCATTAGGCTAAAGGATTCTATCCTAGATACAACTCAGGTAGTAGGGGCGAGAGAAGGTAAATTGTATAGGTTGCAAGGTGAAATTATTTGAGCTTTGGTGCATAACAATGACAATTTGTGCAAGTTATGAAACAATAGGATGAGGCATTTACATCACATGGAATTGTCAATTCTAAGGGAGATAGCCATAGGTATTCCATAGTTTAGTATTGAAAAACATGGGGAATGTATAGATTGCATGTTTGGTGAGCTTTCAAAGGCTTCTCTACCAAGCAGTGGGCATACGTCTAAGGGAATTTTATTACTTGTATGCTTGAGCATTTGTGGACCAATGTTAATACCATCAATTACAAAAAACATTTATTATGTTTATTTTGTTAATGATTTCTCTTACAAGACTTGGATCTACTTCTTCAATACCAGGGATGAGGTCTTCAATAGGTTTCAAGAATTTGAAGCTCTAGTTTAAAACTAAATAAGAAAGAATATCAAAGTCCTAATATTAAACAATAGGGGATAGTATACATATAAAGATTTCAAGGGAGTTGCCAAGGATGTAGGAATCTAGAGGGAGCTAATAGTTCTATAAAACCCACAATAGAATGGAGTTGCATAATAGAAGGTTCAATCTATCATAGGGGTTTTTAAGGCCATGACATATGGAAAATACTTAGAAATGTTTCTTTGGGATGAGGCATGCATTACAACAATCTACATCCAAAATCAATGTCCTCATAAGATATTAGAGGATAAGACACCAAAGGAGGCATTTTTTGGTGTGAAGCCAGAGGTGAATCACCTTCACATCTTTGGTTGTCTACTTCATATCCATGTATTGGTATACAAAAGGACCAAGTTGGATCCCTCTAGCATGGATGGTTTATTTGTGCATTATAGTGAGGATTTAAGGGTTTATAAGGTCTTGTTGTGTTGTGCAACAACCCCCCCATTTATTTATATATAAATCTCTTAGGAAATTATTATATAAATAAATGGGGACCCTTTAAAATTAAAAGAACATAGGAAAATAAAATAGTTTATGCTTTTTTTTAGGGAGAGTTTTGGAAGGATTGAGCTAGGGTTTGCAGTAGAAGTTAAGCGTTGGGCACCATGGAGAAGCGAGAAGGGGGGGGAGTTCCACTCCCTCCTACAGTCAGGTAGTCTCCAATTGATTCAAGAAACCTCCGGAGCAAAAACTAGAATTTTAGTAGGAGGAAAACAGGACAACAGAGGTACACAGGAGTAGGAAAATAAACAGGAAGAAGCCAGAAGAGAAAAACGAATAGAAGGAGAAAATCAGAATGCAGACACAAAAAATCGAACTGGACCGTGTAAGCCTAGGGATACTATCATACCCAGAGTGGTGATAAGTGATCCAGCGCTACAGGCGCATAGGGAACACATGGTGACTTACACAGTCATTTGTAAATTCACAGGGTTATGGCCTACAGAGAAGGCTTTACAGACATGGATAAAGAATCATTGGAAACCTAAGGGGGATATAGATCTACACCTTGGATCAAAGGGTTTCTTGATTGTAGTTTTCACTAACATTGAGGATAAAGACAGGGTGTTTGAAGGAGGGCCCTACTTCTATGTTGTTGCAGGCCTCTATATGAGACCTTGGGTAATGAATTTTGTCCCGAAGCATGATACTTTCACTTCGGTCCTAGTTTGGGTAAGGCTCTACTCCTTACCTTTGGATTATTAGCAACCTAAATCGTTAAAATCAATAGGAAATAAACTAGGGCATTTTGTAAAAATATCAGAGGCCACCAAGTGGGGAAAGTATACCTCCTTTGCCGGTATATGTGTAGAGATGGACCTCTCTAGAGCTCTACCGGATGAAGTAATTCTGGAATTTTTTTATGAAGAATGGGTTCAAGTGGTTGAATATGAACATGTTCCTTTTAGATGTCGCAAATGCCATGAACATGGGTATCTTTTTAGGGATTGCCCCTTAAACAAAATAGAAAGCAGAACCAAAGCTACCTCAAGGAAAGAAACTGATAACTTTAACAAAGTGGGAAATAAAGGTAAAGGAGGGAGAAAGCACCAAAATAAAATCAACGAGGAAAAGCAGCTAAGTCAGAATAGGTACAAGGTACTAGAAGAAGAGGAGGAGCATGATAACACTAATCAGACTCTAGAGGATAGCCCTATGGAGAAAGAAAAGGAAGAGAGTATGGAGGACACAAATGACAACAACCAGCAAAAGGAGGATCTGCTGAACAATATGGAACTTGATAGGGACCAGGAGATGACCCCAAGCGAGGTGGGAACAGAGGATCATGAACTACAGGATATTCTTGGTAGTGAGCATCTAGATCTGGAAAAGTTTCTAGAGCAGGGAACCACCAAAGGAATGGATTCGCTAGCACAAGAGGAGTTCAATAAAGTGCAACAACTATTTATATGGAGAACACAGGCAAAAGTTTTGGGAGTCAAAAGAAACCATGATAGTCAGGACAACGAAGGGGTGAAAACTATGAAGGCAACATCGGGACTAGCTCCTAGGAACCCAGACAGGAAAAGAGGTAGGAAAAAATAGAACGAGTTGCTGATAGAGTGTGGAAAACTCATAATTGATTCAGGTAAGATGAAAGACCTAACCAGTTACTCATTTACAAACCTTTCTTAATGAAGCTCACAACATGGAATATTAGGGGTCTAGGGAGTAAAAGGAAGTAAAGAAATCTTAGCAATAGAATGAAAGAAGAAAAACCAGATATGATTTTCATCGAGGAAACAAAATGTTCAGTAGAAAAAATAAGAGAAATACACAGCAAATGGCTAACTAAATATGAATATCTAGAAGTTAAAGCAAACAAAAGAGTAGGAGGAATTCTCACTCTTTGGAACCCTCAGAAACTAGGAATCCTTGATGCTGAAGCATCTAGGAACTATTTATCAATGATGATTCAACCCTTGGGGGACAGGGAAGTCTATTTAATCACAAATGTTTATGGTCCTCATAAGCCTAAAGACAAACTCGGGCTACTTACCTCACTGGAGGATCTAAGAGATAGACATTCGGGCATCCCTGGATTTTGGGAGGGGACTTTAACATGATCAGGTCCCTGTCGAAAAAAAAAGGTGGAACCAAATCACTAGGCAGAGACTCCATAGCATTTCAGAATTTTATAAACAATATGAGGCTAGTAGACACAGAGACAAGTAATGGCATCTTTACCTGGAATAACAAAAGGGGAGGAGAGTCTTAGGTGGCCTCAAAACTAGACAGATTCATTATCTCGGAGGACCTTATTCTATCAGGCCCTGATTTGTCAACCATGATACTTCCTTTTGGTGGACCGGATCATTGGCCTGTTCAAATTGAAGCTTTCTTTATAGGAACTCCAAAAAACATACCTTTTAGGTTTGAAAACATTTGGCTCACCCATCTAGACTTTATCAGCAATATTGAAAAATGGTGGAAAGAGGATATGCAGGTTTAGGGCACTAAAATGTTCCTCCTAAATAAAAGATTGAAACATATCAAAATCAGGCTTAAAGAGTGGAATAAAAATGAGTTTGGCAACATTTTTGTAGCCAAAAAATTTGTTGAACGGAAGCTACAGGACATTAATCAGATCCTCATTACAGAAGGTTTCAACGGGGAAAAAAGGGAACAAGCTGATAACCACCAATAGGAGTGGGAAGAATTATGCAAACAAGAGGAGATATTCTAGAAACAAAAATCAAGAGTACAATGGTTAAAGGAAGGAGAAAGGAACACAAGGTTTTTTCACAAATCCACCATGGATCACAGGTCTCATAACATGATCTCAAAAATCAAGGATTCTCAAGGAAATCAACTCAATACCCATAAAGAAATAGAAGTTGCGCTGGTTCAACATTTCCAAGGCATACTAGAGGAGCCTCTCTTAGACAAATCACACTACATCAATGATTTCACTAAGCACATTCCTAAGCTTATGACAAGAGAAGACAATCATAATCTAAACAAGCCTGTGAACGAAGAGGAGGTCAACGAATTCATTAAAGAAATGCAAAATGGGAAGGCACAAGGTCCGGATGGTTTTAATTTCGACTTCTTTAAAGCATGTTGGGGAATAGTCAAGCAGGATATCCTCAATGTGGTGGAGAATGCTAGGAAAGATATAACTGTTTTGAAGGCGCTAAATACCTCTTTCATATCCTTGATTCCAAAACAAGTTAATGCTATGACACCAGACATATTCAGACCAATAGCATTATGCAATGTGGTGTACAAGATAATTTCCAAAATAATTGCCAACAAGCTTAAACCACTTCTACCAACTCTAGTATCTGAAGAGAAAACTAGGTCTGTGGAAGGTAGATAAATTCTCAACAACATCATTCAAGCGCACGAGGTGGTTCACTCACTTATAAGTAATAGGTAGACAAGAATGATTATGCAACTTGACCTAGAAAAAGCTTATGATAAGCTAAATTGGGCCTACATAAGGAAAGTTCTTATAGCTTATGGGTTTGACCATAACTGGGTAAGATGGGTAATGGCCCTGGTAACTTCCTCTAGTTTCTTAATCCTATTAAATGGTTCACCATCCAAGCACTTTAATCCTTCAAGAGGTCTCACACAAGGAGATCCTATTTCTCCCTTCCTCTTTATTCTCATGACGAAAGGGCTTGGCCAAGCTATCAAGTCTGCCAAAGCAGAAAGCAAAATCTAGGGTCTCAACTCACCATGAATGGAAATGCATTGACCCATCAACAATTTGTGGATGATACTATGCTACAAGGTACACCTACGGTGAGGGAAGCTCTAGCCTACAAACAAATCCCGAAAGACTTTGCAATGGTTGTGGGCACAAAGGTAAGCCTCTCCAAATCAAAGATATTGTTTTTTAATACTGACATTGCTATTTAGAGAAATATATCTAGAATTCTAGGCTTTCAGAGAGATATTCTACCATCCAAATATTTGGGAGTCCCGCTAACAGACAAACCCCTGAGCAAGATAGTCTAGGATCTTGTGATTAATAAGCTACATGACAAAGTTTGGAAATGGACAAGTAGGTCTTTGAACTTAGCAGGACGACTAGTGATCACAACGGTTGTCCTACAAACTGCCCCTATCTTTATGTTTTCAGCCCTACCTGCTCCTAAAGGAGTCATGCAACTTTGCAAAAATATCCAAAGAGATTTTCTTTGGGGTAAAGGGGAAGAGAAAAAAATGGGCCTTGGTAGCCTGGGAAAAAATCTATAAACCTAAGACACATGGAGGTTTGGGACTGGATGATCTTGAGGTGCTAAACAAAGTTTTGGGGGTAAAACTATGGTGGAGATGGCTAAAAGATTCAGCGTCATCTTAGGCCCAAATTTGGAAATAGAAATATGCAAACAATTGGCAAGACAGGGACCACATCAAAATGTTTGGGATCATCAAAGGCTCCCACATTTGGAACAAAGATTGGGAGAATAGAGCCATTGTTCAGAAACACAGTTTCTGGGAAATTAGAGATGGAAATCTTGCATGGTTTTGGGAGGATATGTGGCAACAAGAACCTAAATTGTCAAGAGAAGAATTTGAAAATCTCAAGAATGATACTGACAACAAAGGTTACTCAGAGAAAATGAATTTTGGGATCAGGAAAATAGTGAGGGAAAATGGAGGATATGGAAGAACCTGGTTTATAGTGATAACTCCCCCTTGAAGGCACATGCAGAAGCTCTAACAGCCATCCTAGAACAGAGGAAGATTCTGGTATCAGAAGATTCAGACCAGCTGAGATGGGGCAATAACAATGAAGGCATATTTAACCTCAAAGAGGCCAAGTGCATAGCCCTTGGGATTGACTTTACAAAACCTGATGGGGTTTGGAAGGACCTATGGCAGAACGAAAGCTAGATGAAAATCAAACTGTTTATGTGGTTAGTGCAGCATAGAAAAATTATAACCTGGGAAAACCTTAGGAAAAGAGGCGTATCTGGTCCATCCAAATGCTAGCTATGTGAATTACAAGAAGAAACTATGGATCACCTTCTCAACCTCTGCCCATTCACATCCTCATTATGAAATTGGATTGCTTCAATTTTTAGACAAACAGACAGAGACAAGGGTAACATTACCAGCACCTTCAAGAAGTGGAGGAAAAGTTTCTCTGATAATGAAACAGTCAACAAAGCTTGGGCTTTAGCTCTAGGCTTTCTTATTTGGGATGTCTAGAAAGAACACAACAACAGAACATTCAAAAATAGGAAAGGTTCTCCTTAGAGCATCATGGCACAGATCTTAAGACAACTCAATGAGACGGTAGGAATCCTCATTAAAAACCCCCTTGAGAACAATCCTACAGATACAGATACGAAGATACTACTACAGTTGGGTATGCAGGGGCTTATCCCACAGGGAAAAAACAAAAATGTAAATCATATAATTGCTGATAAGGATTTCTGGCAACCTGCCCCCCCCCCCTACCCTAAGGCTTTTTTTAAATGCAATATAGATGGGGCCTCAAAAGGAAACCGAGGCATGGCTGGTTACGGAGGAGTGATAAGGGATGAGAAGCGGTGCATAGAAATCATCTTTCATAGTAACTTGGGGAAAGCCACAAATAATATGGCAAAGCTCATGGCCTTTGAGCAATGCTTAGAAATCCTAAGGGACTCAAATCTTCATAACATTATAATTGAAGCTGATTTCGAATTGAATATCAATTCGGTCAAGAAAATTAGCTATGGCTCAGCTCCGGAAAAAGTTTCGAGACATTAGAGGCTTATGCAAGTCTACCAAAGGATTCATTTCCATCTGTAGAACATGAGAACCCTGATTTTCACTCATGTGCATTGAACAACCAACAAATTAGCGGACATCTTAGCTAATGAAGGAGTACTCTGTGCTAAAAGCAACAATAAGTATAAATGGATAGAGACCCCCCAGGGTAGATTGAGGGAAGAGTGTCTCAGACAGGCGAATGTGGACTGGGAGCTATATCAGAGCAAGGGATGCTAGTAGGTGGTAGACTTCAGGAAACAGTGGAATTTCAGTTCACTTGATGTAGCAGATCAGGGATATTATGAAAAGAATACATGGTCCTTTTGGCTGGAATTTGAAGCCAGAACACTTCAAACACAAGGTTCTCGGGCGGGTTTAGTTTGACAGCATGGGTATTCACATGGAATTGAATTATACAATGGATTGCCTTCTTATTGGCTATGTAGGGAGCTTGGTAAAAAAGCAAACAGATAGGAGAAACAGAAGCAATCTTAGCAACTTCACGTGGCAAATAGCAAGGTGGTTACTAAGCCAAACAGACCCGAAATCAACTTTAATGGCAACTATACTAGACTTTGGGTCCGGAAGCAGTGTTAAAAATCAAGTGAGTTACACAGACTGGTGCAAATCGCTTGCATCTGGTGGATATCGGGTAGACAACATGCATGAGGGTTATCAGCCAAATTAGACCTGAAATTTTTAAAGAGCGGTCTCTAAAGGCTTATTGGGTCTGATTTATGAGATAAAGAGTGAGCTTGTTAGCATTCTGATATTGTTCTTGACCGTCGGATCTTTGATGACAGATCGAACAATTGTGATATTCAATTCTACTTTGCAATTCCGACGTTAGGTTTGGTGGGCCCGAAGCCCGGACAATGGGCCTTAGGCTTAGTTTCTTAGGTTTTAGGTGGCCCACATCTCTAGTGTTCATTTTGTAATATGGTTTTGTTTTTTATATTTGAATAGAAGGCCCAACACTTATTTAAGCAAAAAAAAAAAAAAATAGTTTGTGTTTTTAAAAGGACAAATTTGATTTTGAGGCTCCTCAGAGATTATGAATCTGTCTAATTTAGAGGCAACTTGAGATGCTCCTCCTCTCTTATTATTCCAAGTAAAAATGCCATTTTTTGTTTCTGTGTCCACTAGCTCCATGTTATTCATGAAGTTCTGGAAGGAAATGGAGTCACTGCCTAGTTTCCTTGTACCTTTTCTTTCTGTAAGAGATCTGATCATATTGAAATCCCCTGCCAGAATCCAAGGCATATTAGGATGTCTCTCCCTCAGTTCCTCAAGGGATGTGAGAAGCTCTAGTTTGTCTTCTAGTTTTTGAGGGCCATAGACATTAGTGATCATGTAGATCTTCTTATCCCCCAAAGGTTGAATCAACATCGATAGATAATTCCTAGAAGCTTCAACATCCAGGATTCCAAGTTTTCGAGGATCCCATAGAATGAGAATCCTCCCTGCCGAGTTATCTTCTTTTACCTCGAGATACTCATACTTGATTAACCATTTGCTATGCATCTCTCTAATCATATCCATTGAACATTTTGTTTCCGGAATAAAAATCATATCTGATTTTTATTCTTTTATTCTACTACTAAAGTTTCTTTGTTTCCTTTTACTTCCTAGACCCCTAATGTTCTAGGTTGCAAGCTTCATTAAGAAATATTTGTAAAGGAGTAACTAGTGAGATCCTTCATCTTACCTAAGTTAATCATAAGTTTTCCGCATTCGGACAGTAACTCATTCTGTTTCTTCCTTCCACTTTTCCTACCCGGGTTCTTTGAAGAGAGCATCGATGTATCCTCCATTGTTTTCACTCCCTAATCTCATGGCTTTCATGGTTTCTTTTGGCTCCAGAGCACTTTTTTTGTGATCTCCAGAGGAAGAGCTGTTGAACCATGTCAAACTCCGCTTTTGGCAGAGAGTCAACCCCTTTCGTGCTTCCCTGCTCCAGAAAATTTTCTAGATCTAAATTCTCCCTCTCTAGAATCTCCTGCAGTTCATGGTCTTTCATTCTTGCCTCACTTGGAGTCATCTCGTGGTCCCTGCTGAGCTCCATCATATTTAGCAATTCCTCCATTTGTTTGATGTTTTCTAGTATCTCCGTCATGTTAACATCCCCTTCCTTCTCATTTTGAATATTCTCTGATTCCTAGTTTGTCCCATTTTTTTCAACTACTTCTTCTAGGATCTTGAAACTATTGTGGTTCGTTTGTTCGTCTTTAATACTTTTCTTTTGGTACCTCTTGCCTCCTTTCCCTTTACCCCCTACCTTGGTAAAGCCTTCAAAATCCTTGTCTATAGTGGCTTTTGTGTTACTCTCCAGTTTGTTCAAAGGGTAGTGCCTGTATAGGTGTCCGTGTTCATGGCATTTACGGCACCTGAATGGGACGTGTTCATAGTCTACCGTTTGCACCCATTCCTTGTCATACACTTCCAAAATGATTTCATCCAAAAGTGCTCCAAATAAGTACATTTCCACACATATCCGGGCAAAGGAAGTGTATTTGCTTCTTAGAGTAGTATCTGAGATTTTTATAAAGTGCCCTAGCTTGTTACCGATAGCCTTTAGAGATTATGGCAGCCAGTAATCTAAAAGAAGGGAGTAGATTCTTATCCAGACCGGTACCGAGGTGAAAATATCTCGTTCTGGGACAAAGTTCATTACCCATGGTCTCATGTAAAGGCCCGCAGACGCGTAAAAATAGGGTCCTCCTTCGAACACTATGTCTTTGTCCTCTAGGCTTGTGAACACCGTTGTGAAGAAACCCTTGGACCCAAGGTGAAGGTCATTTTTCCCCTTTGATTTCCAGTGGTTCCTTATCCATGCTTGCAAAGCCTTCTCCGTTCACTAGATCCCCATGAATTTACAGATAACTGCATATTCCGCCATGTGTTCTCTGTGCACCTGCAGCGCTAGGTCACTTAAAACAACTTGAGGAATAGTGGTCACCTTGGGCTTACATGCCCCTGATATTTTCGTGGGAGCAACTTTCTAATTGCTACCCTCTTTCCTCTTCTCCTTACTATGTTCCTCACAGTTCTCTTCCTATTCTTGACGTCCGTTGGTTCCTGATTTTTTATTATTCGTAATCTTTGTTGCCACCTCTGCTGGTTTCTTGAAGCGTTGGGAACCAGCTCCCTTGCTTCTGTCCTCAACTACTTTACTGCATGAGGGAGCAAAACTCCCTCCTCCTCGCCCCACCATGGTAACCAGCTACACAAACCCTAAAGCAAAACCCTAGATCAAAGCCACAACCTCCAACAAATTCTCCTTTCCAACTTCAGCAATCAACAGATGAAGAATAAAATTTGACAATTCTTATTCACATCTTATAAATTATAATATTGATTCTGTAACCATAATTAAATTTAATTAATAAATAGAAAAATGTTAATACTTACAATAAGCTTACAATATAACAATATTTTTAATCATGGATATTCACGCCCACTTTACCATATATTATTAGCTTTGCTATAACTTAAGATCCATTTTACCATTTAAGTCAAAATAATAATTTTGTAATGATATTTAAATTACATTAATAAGCATATGGATATTCACCCTCATTTACGTTGGATCATTATTAAGGCTTGTGAAATTGACTTTGGGCTTTACAATACCATGAGCATAATATCATGTGTGTCATATTATTATATATATTATATATATAATATATTACATTCTTTTTGCAGATATTGTAATGTCATTTTATGTTATGTTATCCTCAACAAGTTTGATCTTGGTTTTAAATTATATAATATATATATAATTCACTCTATGAAATTATATAAAAATAGAAAATTAATTAAAAAAATAAAATCAATAATTATTGCTCTTGAGACGCTTTACATTATGGGGTAGATCTCACATAAAAACGTAAATGTAAATGTAAAAATTTATAAATAATAATGATAATATTAGGAATATATTTGTGGGACTGCTTTACAACCCAGTACTAGGGTAGATTTCACATAAAGTAAACGTAAATGTAAACAATCCAGTATGGGCAGGCGAGGGTAGATCTCACATAAAAAACTTAAATGTAAACATAAAGTAAACGTAAATGTAAACAACCCAATATGATGTAGATCTCACATAAAAACGTAAACATGTAAATGTAAACATAATGCTTAACATTTAGCATTTTTAATATAATGTAAAGATGTATGGTAAATAAATAAAAATATAAATAAACTAGAGGTATGATAAAT
>APFE030465236.1:40983-52127 GCA_000404065.3 Pinus taeda | reverse complement strand
TTTGCTTTCATTATGATATTAAGATCCTCGACTATGATGATATTGCTAGGAGAAGACTACTCTAAAAAGGCAGAGAGAGAATTCCAGCATTCTCGTTTTTCAGAGTAAGAAACTTGGACGTAAAGATTGAAGAGGGAGATAGACAACTTACTTGCTTTGTGCATCAGTTCCGTGAAGATCCAGTGCTGAGTTTCATGATGATTATTCAGATGGAATAGGTCTTCATTCTAGAGAGTTGCCAACCCTCCAAAAGTTCCCCTTGAGCTGACTGCTTTCCCTGTTCTTTTATTCCACTTTGAACTGCTAATCTCTAGAAGGGCTTGGCCTTCTATTTTGGTTTCTTGGAGCATGAGGATATCTGAGGGTTCTGCTTTCGTAAGGTCCTTAATTGCTTCAATTTTAGAGGGATTCCCCAATCCTCTACAGTTCCAAAAGGTGAGATTCATTATTTACTCAAGGGGGGGTTGAGGCCTCCCTTGGAAGGCCTTGGTCTGATATTTCGCCCAATAGACATTTCTATTGTAGCTTGATTTCCTTGTATTTTGAGCCTTTTGCCTCCTCCTCCCTCTTTTCTTTGTGAGATTTCCTTCCTGCTTTTTTCGTCAGACACTCGTAGGTTTCATCCTCCGAAGAACCAGAGCTTTCCACTAGTTTTTTCCTTGCTATTTCTACATATGAAGGATTGGAGGGACTGCCTTGGTTGGCCTCGTTTTGTATTGCTTCCCCTCCCTCTTTGTTTGAAGGTGGAATGTTTCCCTGTTCTAGTTCTACATTCTCCTGGAGTAGAGTTACTTGATTGATTTGAGCACTTTCTGTCCCATTTGGAGTTGTTTCCGTTTCTTGGTTGGATTTGGCGCTGCTAGGGCCTCCTGCGATATTGCCTTTGCCTGTGCCTTTTTTAAAGTTTGCATTTTTCTAGACTAGGGTCCATTGTTCCCCATTTTGTTTGTCTACTTGTTCCTCAACCTTCTTTTTACAGTTCTTTGCAAAGTGACCGTGACCGTGGCAATATCTGCGTTTAAAGGGTAGTTGTTCATAGTCCAGCTCCTAATCATGCGTCCACCCAACGACAGTGAGTTTGATAGATTCCGGTAACCCCTCTTCTAGATCCACTTCTATGCAGATGTGGGCGCATGAAACCTGGTCTTTTCTCGCAGCTTGATCTATGTATTTTCCCAATGCATTACCTATGATCTGGTGGGATTTTTGATTCTAGCAGTGAAGAGGGAAATGGGGGAGCCTAACCCAGATCGGGACAGCAGAGGGGATGTCATGGGTGGGATCGAAATCAGGAGACCATTTGTTTAGATAAAGACCTTGGGGTCCCATGAAATATGGTCTATTTCTAAAAATTAAGCCTCTATCATCCGGGCTTTCGAAGACAAACACAAAGAAACCCTTACCTACAAAATAACTTTTGACTCCCTCTTTGATCAAAGGCTTCCAGTTCCTTTGAGTCCATTCATCAACCGACTTGGGAGAAGGCCAGAGGCCCATGAACTGACCTATGAGGCCTCTCTCCGCAAGGTTCCAAGCCGCTTTGCAGGTTTCTTCTTTTGGAAGAGCCACAGATGGAATTGTGTCGAGTTTCTTGACAAACTTCTGCTGAATCGCTGAGGGAGGGCGCTTTGGTCCAGCGGCAACCATGGATCTGAATGCAAGAACCTCCCGAGGTGCCGAGGGAGGGTCTGGGTCCCCGCTGTCCTCCATTGTTTGAAGCTGGCCGATCGGATGGGCGCAGGGGCAGCACACTGGAGCAGCCAGCAGACCTAGCAGAGTGCAGCGTTAGTAAGTTCTATCAAAAAACTGGTTGTTGTATGGTTTTTAACTAATGTAGTTTTGCCTTGTTTTATATGTTGCTGGTCATGCTAGTACCAATAAAACAAAGACAAAATTTGAATTCAATATAGTTGTGAAGTTGAATTCCAACACATTCAGGAACACAAAAGATTTAAATTCTATAAAATTCCATACAGAATTCAATCATTCCAAACAAAAAACTAATATCGTAATTTCCCTCGGCCCCTTCCATAAAAATAGCATTTATATTTACGCAACAACAAACATTAATGTTTATGCTTAAAACTTAAGACAAACATCAAAATAAGAATTAATGTTTATACAGAAATCCAAGATCTATCAACTAAAACATCAAAACAGAAACAGTCGAGTTGAGCTCTTTGAACATAGGCCTTTTAATCTCCAAACGAAGACCAAATTTGTACTATAACATTTTCTGTTTTTCAGTTCATCAACTTGGCATCTTCAAGTACTTGCAGATGTTTAATATTTTAATCTCCAAACGAAGACCAAATTTGTAGTATGACATTTTCTGTTTGTTAAATTCAGACAACTTGGCATCTTCAAGTAGTACTTGCAGATATTGAATATTTTTGTTAGGTGTCATTTTTATCAAATTCAGCTTTTGACTTGTTACAGTCCTGTTTTATTATTTATTCTCAGCCAAATTCAATCTTATTTGTTCTAGTCCTGATCAATTATGTCAACCAGAAAAATGAGTGATCTAAAAAGAATATGGCTCCAGCCCTCTACTCATTCTGGGAGAACAAGAATCTTCACAGGGTCGCGTTCCAGTCCTGTTTTATTATTTATTCTCAGCGAAATTCAACCTTTTTATTTGTTAATTGTTGCAGTCCTGCTCTATTATTTATTCTCAACCAGAAAAATGAGTGATATAAAGATAATGTCTCTATCCCTACCACCTTGTGGGAGAAGCCTCACAGGGTCACACGTTCAGGAGAGCCTTCATAGACTGCATCAAAGAAACTTGACCTCATGCAGTACCTTTAAAGGTTTATTGACCTCGGGCAGTATCTATCGTTTTTTTTCCTCGAATAGATGTGGCTTTTGATTTTCATTACTTGAGAATCAAATTCAAGGAATTCAGTTCTAATTGAATCTATCGCCCCTCTATTTTTATTTTTATTTTTCAATAACTAAATTTCTTTTATTTTTCATTAACCAAATTTCTTATAAAATATAGCAGAAGTAAAACTTTATTTCTTCTATTTTTCAATAACCAAATTTCTTATAAAATATAGTAGAAGCAAAACTTTATTTCTTTGTAATATTACACATTCAAAATATATTCTAATATAATAATATTTATTTATTTTCTTAAGTGATATTAAATAAAATAATAATTTGTCCAAACGTGATTTTTAATTTATCATTAAAACTATACCATCATACTGTCTTACATCATTATTTATTTTTCTTTTTAATGGTTAATTACATTATATTTTCAAAGTTTACTTTTTCTAACTTTTCATTAATAACATTGACATTTTAATTCAGGCTGTGTTTGTGAAAGATTGTTATCTAAATATATTAATATTAGGTGAATTTACCATTCTTTGGAGTGATGTCTATTAGATTGTTCTTTGTGTGATGATTGTCTCATGCCTGTCTATGCTCTTGTCTCATGTTGGTCTTTGATTGGGTTTGGGAGATAAGATTCAACTTTATTTTCTCAGTGTTCATAACTTAGTTAAAACCACTTCCAACTATAGTGTTATGGCTATCTTCTTCTACTAACTTGTTTGCTAATGATTGCCATCATTGAAGTTTATTCTTGTAGTGTGTAGGGGCATAGACATTATATGTCGTGAGTCTTTTCTCGGTCTCTTTGCTTTGAAAGTTAGTTTTGATCCAATGTTGATCTTTAAAGACCACTTTTCGATCCATGATTGTCTACCAGATCATACACACACCTGTTGATGCTCCTTTGCAGCTAATCGCTGCTTAAGTTAAACTCTTTGTTCTTTTAACTATTGTTGCCATTTCTTCCTCGCTTAACCTTGTCTCCCGGAGTAGAATTATTGTTGGGCTTTTTGATTTGATGAGGTCTTTGATTGCATTTATTTTGGACGTGTGCCCTAGGACTACAATTCCAGGAGACTAAATTCATTATTTATCTTGCAAGGGGATGACAGGGCCCTTACCTCTCCCTGCATGGGTCTGCATGCCCTTCATTTCTACTCCTTTGTCTAGATATGTGTCCATCAGTTCGACTCCCAATGCTATGTCTTTTTGCACCACTTCATCTCTAATTTCCTTATTTATTTTTCTTCGAGATTTCTTTTGGTTCTTGTTTAAGATCCTTGCAAAATAGGATGGGAGGGGATTTAAAGAGATAAGGGGAGATCTAAGATGGGTATTGTATGGATTAGGGGGAGGAAGATTAGGGGATGGGGGGTTGCAGGACAAGGGAGTAGAAGAATTGATGGGATGATTTGGAACAACGTTATGAAGAGGAGGGTTCTCATCTGCGAAATGGATCTCCCTCCCCCTCTTTGAGCTTTGAGGGGATTATGAGGGGATCATCTTGATCAAGATTGTCTAGGGAATCAAAGGGGTTGTCGGAGGGAGGATAGGTTTGCGAGGGGTTAGGAGTGAGGGGAGGGGATCAAACGAGGATGGGCCTGAAGGAGGGTGTGTTGCATGCATGGAGGATTTGTTTGTGTTGATTGAATTCTTGTGTGTAACAATTTCCCACTAGGCTTCTTGATTCTCTTGTGATTCTCCTATTGGTCACTTTGAGCATATGTTTGCAATATATCATTATTTGTGGCATGCCTTACATTTGAAAGGGAGTTGTTTGTAGTCGAGCTGTTGAATGTGCATCCACTTGTCCACCTTGATCTTTACTTCCTCCAGTAACCCTTTTCCGAGATCGACTTTTACACAAATCCGTGCGCATGCATGCAAGTTTTCCTTAGGATCGCTTTTGTCTATGTATTTTTCAATTGCATTGCCGATAACTCTTATCGAATCATCTCCCTAATAATAAAGAGGGAGGTGGGGAAGAAAAACCCAAATCGACACTGCACTTGGAATGTCTAGTTCAAGATTGAAATATGGCATCCATCGATTTAAATACAATCCTCTTGTATCTATGAAGGTCCATTCCTGAAGATCAGATCTCGATCTTACTTGGATTCAAAGTAAAAGGTGAAATACCTTTTGCCATAGAAACAGATTGAGATTTATCCTTAGGTTTTTGAATCCCAGTTGTGCTGGATCCATTTCTGAATTATTTTTGGAGATGGCTAGAGGCCCATGAATTGACCAACTACCCTAATTCGACAAGATAAAACGCTGCTTTGTGAGAGAATTAGGGGGTATTTCTATTTCTGGCATTGAATCAAGCTTCTTAACGAGTTTGGAGATTGAAGGTCACTCTTGTAGAGGCCCAAGCGAGCTGATGAGGCTCTTGAATCCAAGGGTTGTTGGATTTGAAGGATGCAAAGGAGGGGGGGTCACTCCTCCTCGGGGAGAAGGTTGCAGAAGGGTCATCGGATCAACTTGAAGGAGAGAGGGAAGGAGATCAGGGATGCAAGCATAGCGCTCTCGCTTTCTCACAAACTGCAATTCCAAATTTGAATCATAAACTTCCAGATCAAATACTTACAATGCAGAGAATTGAACTACAATTTATGTGCGCCCGATGATTTGTTGTTAATATAATAATATAATATTATAATCCCATGTAAGGTTATAGTAATTACTCTTTGATATATTTTAACTTTTTTAACTAACCAGAAATTGCTTGCAAAAACATCATGTATCTAATCACTTAATTTTATCTCCTTCTTGGCATACCCATCAAAGTGTCTCAGGTCATGCAATTTTTATATCTCTAAACCTCCAAGTGCAAGGCCTACGTAATTGTAACGTTGTAAGATCATCTGTAGACATTTCTATGGCTATAGAATTAATGGAGTGTTGAAATTTTGTGCAGGTCATGGTGTTTGTAGAATTTGCTAAAACTTCTTTGCATTTTTTGGTTTTCCGAGGTGTTAAAATCTCTTTCTTTGTTAGTGGAACTATTTGGCATTTTTTACCTTATACATTTTATATTTACTTATTTTAATTTGAATATTTTGACCAACAATCTTATATTATGCTTACATGTAATCTATACTAAGCTTGAGAACACCACTTAGAGAAATTAATTATTTAATTACTTTTAAAATATATCTCCAGATTAATTTTTAGGAACAAATAATTTGATTAGAAATACTATTGGTCCATTAATGTTTATTTGTTTGATTTGATTTTGGTTAATTTATGTTTTGTGGTTCTTTGCTTTTAAACTAGTCACTTAATCTCATTCAAACAAATGTATGTTATTGTTAGACGTTAATAGATTATCATTAAAATTTTATACCTATACTTCGGAAGGGATAGAAGAATATTATACTTATTTGATGCCGATGGAAGAATATTCTATTAATTTAATTTAATTATTATGTAAGTTTTTTAATTGATTTTGATAAATAAAAAATGGTCATTTATGAAAAGAAGGATAAATGTTTACACTTAAAAGAAAAAATAACCCTATTTAATACACAATATTCAATTCATTAATGTTAAGTATAAAAACCTAAATCTACCAATGTGATTTCTTTCGAAATTAGTTTCAAACAATATAATCTTGACTAATTTCTTTAATGTTTCAAATTTCAATTTTTCATTGACTTGCTATTAGTTTTTTTTGACTAAAAAATTTAAAATTTATCCAAAGTTTAATATTATGAAATTATTTTATTATTTTTAAATAAAATTTATTTCTATTTCTCTCAAATATGATGGGTTAAAATGTCTCCCCTCTTATGGTGTAATTATGACAAGAAATGACTTTTGTGTACTCTATTATTAATTACTATGTACTCTATATCACTAATTACTATGTAACATAAACACAAATAGTTTGTAATTAAATTAAAAAATTCCATCTTTTAATAGGTGTAAAGTGATAAGGAACGATAGATATGCGACCTTGTTAATAATGGGTTTATTATAATGAAATAATCAATAAAACAAGTAACTTGAAAGATTAGAAACCTGAATCTTATGAGTAAGTGTTGAGACAATCTTTTAGATGCTTTGTAAAGTTTACAAAATAATAATAAACTTTCTTTCCTATGCTTCGACCTCTTAATGATAAAGGTTATGACGAAGATTTTGTTAGATGATCCAAAATAAATTATTATCAATAGGTATAAAATTAGGAATAAAATAATTATTAATTTAAGATTTAATTAATAATTATTATTCTAGAATGTTTAATTATTTAATGGAGATTTTTAGAATTAGCATATTGTTGTACTAGATATGACTCTCCAAATGTGTCGTATCTTAGGCTCTATTTTAGGAGATTTGTTAGCTAGTTGGTTTGAATAACATTTATTGTAAATGGACACTTGTTATTTAATAAGTGATCCATAATTAGAGGTAGTTAGGACATGGATCTTATAAATAACTCATTGCAAGAGTGTTTGGTTGTTCGGGTGTAAACTCTTGCAAAATCAAATTATGTAATTGTTTTTTCTGATTAATTAAATTGTGTGTCTGAAGACACTTCTGCCATTATTGTGGTATCGGAGCTTCAGTGATGCTGCAGTGGATGTGAGGAGGAGATTCCAGCTCTACAAGTTTTTGGAAAACTCCATTGAATTGTTTAGCGAATGTTTGGTATGAAATTTGTCAAGGTTTTGTTAAAAAAATGGTGTATTATTTTATTGATTTTAGATTTTTAAATCTGTAAATCAATTTTTTTTGTATTATTATCAAATTGCTGTGTCTCCAATTTCGATTATTTTCTCCTTCAATATGGAAAAACAACAGTGAGACAACTACGTCTCCCACAAATCTTAGACTACATTTAGAGACGAGAATTCCTATACGCGGCAAAACTTCTATTGCTGCGTTAGTGGACAATCCAACTCCCACTACGGGCCTGAGAAGGGTCGTTATACCGCCCAGAAAGGGCTTCAGATCTGCTGTGGGGATCTCAGAAAACGCCCCGAGAACATCCAGTTGCATAAGAAGGTTCTGTCGGAGCTCGCCATGTGTGAACCATACAGCTTCTGCTTACGGACGCTGTCAGAGTCATTAGTGAAGATTCCATGCGTGGACAAACAAAAGACAATCGACCAGAAAGATATACACAAGATCACGGTGAATGCCATTTTTTGTTTTTTTCCATTTTAAAGGATTTCGTGTGCTCTTTTACGATGAATATGTACAATCGGCCGTCCACTCAACCGTGGTCCCATGAGGTTTAAATTGTGAGTATACTGGTTAGATCCGGAAGCCTTAAAGGAATTATTAGGAAAGTCGGAATATAGATCTGGAGCTGCGCTGTTTTTTTTTCAATTCCTTTATAAATAATTTGCGTGAGTTATTCCATAATCCGTTTTGCATCAAGGATGACGAGGGCCGAAACAACAAAGTATGCGAAAATCTGTAAACATTCTCTCAATCTATAATAAACTTGGCTATCTCAAGCAAAAAATCTATCACTGTTCCCTAAATCGTATACAGAGATTGAAATCTGAAACGGTTTTCTCAATCGAGATTGAAATTGGCTGCCAGCAAGAAGCCGGCTAGTGCTAGCCTGCCAGCAAGAAGCCAGCCAATGCTAGCCTGCCAGAAAAAAGTGAACCTAAGTGCCAACGTGGTAGATAGCGTAAAAACAAATTCAGCCTCTTAAAGCGTTTTTGTATTTGAAAGTTTATAGCAGAGTTGAAGATTGAAGAAATGAGAAATATTTTTTATTTTTATTTTTTATTTTTTATTTTGTAATGTTAATGAAGTGATAAGTGGAGTTTTTTAATGGAGTGATAAGGTGTAATTATATTTTGAAATTTTGTATTTTAGTGGAGAAATAAGGTGCAATTGAAATTTGTAAATTTTTGGAGTAATAAGGGTATTATTTTTTTTTGGAGTAATAAGGAGTTTTTTGTTTTGTAAATTTGTTATGTAGTGACAGTGTGACTCAAAGTAATTTTACTTTGAGGGGGGGTAATTTGTTTACCAGCTTGTGCAAAAGCACCATTGTAAAAGTCAAATTTTGAAAGTTGCCTTGTAAAAATTTGAGAAATTGACTAGAGCCAAGTGCAAAGCTCAGTCAATTTTCTCATGTTTTGACGACTATTCAAGGGTCAAGGCCAAGCCCCGATAGTTCGTTTTTTTGCGTCATATGTTGCTGTTGTGTTGCGCATCTTGTTTTTTTTGGAGCTTGATTCGTGGTGTGAAGTCTTAACACTACAATGTCTAAGTTGATTAATTTGTTTTCTGATTCCGACAAACTTGAAGGCACAAAATCTTATAAAACATGGCATCGTCTCATCGAAAGCAATCTCATTTACAATGAATTATGGCAGGGTATATGTGATGGAGATGTTAAGCCGAATAAACCCACAGAGGCAGCTACACTAGCAAAATGGGAAATCAAGAATGCTAAAGCCTTAGCTCTTATTAAATCTTCTGTGAATGATGAAATGTATGTCCATATAGAAAATGCTACAGATGCATGGTCTGCTTTGAAAACTTTTAAAGACCTCTTTGATACTCAGCCTGAATCAAAGAAAGTTGATCTACAATTAAAATTGTTGCAACAAAAATTAACTGAAGGCAGTGATGTTCTTGAATATATCTCAAGACTTAAGAATATTAGGCAGGAAATTATTAATGCTGGTTTTCCCACAATTGATGATAGCTTTATGGTCACAATTGTAATTGCTGGACTTCCTTCTTCCTACACGCATTTTTTGGAGACTCTACAAGTAACTGGGAAATTAGAGAAATTAAAGTTTGATGAACTCTGTGAAATGTTGACTCAACATGATAAAACTTTTGGGAAGAAGAAGAAAGTTGGTGATGATGTTTTTCTCACAGAGGCCAGCTCTAGTAAATCATCAGCAGACAGTTCTCGAGGCAGAGGCAGAGGGAATCATAATCAAGTAGCACATAATGTACAAAGTCGAGGTCGAAGCCAAAGCAGAGGAAACAATTTTAATAGAGGCAACAGTTCAGGAAGGAGTAATTTTCAAGGTAGAGGAAACAACCAAGGAAGAGGCAATTTTCAAGGACAAGGAAATAATAATCAAGGTAGAGGACAATCTCAACATAGAAGTCAAAGCAGAGGCAGAGGACAATCTTCAGGAAGAGGAAGAGACTTAAGTCAAATTGTGTGTTGAAGATGTAACAAAGTTGGCCATTATGCTAAAGATTGTCGAACTTCAGTTAATAAAATTCCCAAGTTTCAACAACATTCAACACAATTTGCAAATGATCAAGATGATGATAACTCAGAATATGTTTTTACTTTCTCGTCAGCATCACAACTTTCATCCCATCTTAGAAGTGGCTAAGAAGATGTCTGGATCTTGGATTCTGGGGCCACTCATATTTTCATTTCTCAGAGGAAATATGCAGCAGAGGTTCTTAAGCAATTTTGCATGCAGGATTGTAAGTCTGTTCTCACCCCCATGGAGCAAAACTTGAAACTTTCAAAATTGTTGAAATTTGGTACCGGAGGACAGGTGGTTCCCTTAGGCTTTGATCTTTGGCCTAGGGAAAAGTGTCCAAAAGATTTTAATTTTTCTCCTAAAGTGACTTTATAATTTTTATAAAGTTAAAATCTAATTTTAAAGTGACTTTAAGTGATAAAGTTACTAAAGTCTAATTTTAAAGTGACTTTAATAAAGTTAATGTAAAATTAGAAAGGAAAAGTGACTTTGGAAATAAATGACTAAGTGGGTCTTTATTAAAGTGGGGTGAATTAAAAAATAAAGTGAGATTTAAATGTGCATTTAATCTCAGCCATTGATCTAAATCTATTTCAGCCATTGGATTTAGAGATCACCCAAAAGTCACTTGGATCACCCAAAAGTCACTTGGAGTTATATTAAAGGAGGAAAATGAGGAAAAGATCATTAATTCTTTCATGAGCAGATTGAGAAAAGGAGAGCAAGAGAGCAAGGGAGATTTCTGGACAGTGAGCTGCGGAGTATCAGCAGCGGAGTTTCAGCAGCGGAGTAACAAAAACGAAGTTTCAGCAGGATAATTTTTCAACAAGGATGAGATAAGTTGTAAAAGTTTGCTTGCTGATTTTTGCTGGATATTTTCTTGCTGTAAAAAGGCTTTTTTCAGAAATAAAGAAGATCTCTCAAACTGATTTTCCCCAAGAGTTGTAGGGGGTTTTTCCAGGGTCACGTTAACAAAAAATATCAGTGTTTTAATGTGTTTTAATGGCTGTTTATTACTGCTGATTTTTATTTCTGCAATTTCCAGCATTCTGTAAATTTTCCAGAATTTGTGTTTTCAGCAAA
>APFE030465225.1:10271-31631 GCA_000404065.3 Pinus taeda | reverse complement strand
CTCCTCACATGCAACCTGTGACCTTTCACCTCCATTCTATCCTAATTTACATTATTTTCATAGATAAATGTGTCAAAAATTTCATTTTTCCTTTCCAAAGCCTTAGTCATTGCCTTTTCCAATTTCTTTAGCCTTAAACAACCAAATGAACACCCCCCTAGTATGTCTTTCCCAACATTCAATGTGGAATAGGTGTCCCATTCATCTGTGGTTATTGTATTTAACTTTTATTACATGGAATTTTCACCAGGGTTGTTACAGAATCCTCCCCCTTGGGGGACACCATCCTCAGTGTTCAATCATAGATATACCTCAGCAACCTTCTGAAAGAAGACATACTACTCATGGAGATTTATAACACAACTTGATACAATATTTACAATGAAATATCTGCTCAAGAGAAAACATCATGACAACATGAAAAAATACCACATAGTGGAGCTTTATAGCGTAACTCATTATGATATTTACAATGATCATCCTGCTAAGTGCCAACTCATATGAGATCATAACATCATGATAACATAACCACATGATAACATAGTAACATAACAACATAATCATAATAACATGACACCCATACCACATAGTGGAGCTTTATAACACAACTCATTATGGCATTTGCATACATACACATGTGTACATATAGCAACATCCTATATATATATATATATATATATTTATATATACCCAAAACATATGACAAATCATATACAAAAACATATATCAAAACATATACTAAGCACCATATCTAAGCATATATTAAAACATCATATAGCATATATCAACCATCATAAACCATATATCAAACTATCATATAGCATATACCAAACCACCATAAGAAAATACCAAACCACCATAAGAAAATAACAACCCACCATAAGAAAATACCAAGCCACCATAAACAAATACCAAACCACCATATCTATTTGATTTGCCTCAATCGACAAACAAGGAAGGATACATGGCCCTCATCTGATTTTCCATCTCCCATGTAGCTTCATCGGGCCCAAATGCTTCCATTGCACTTTAACTTGCTCAATTGCTTGGTTCCGGAGCATGAGCACCTTTTTCTTCAATATACATTGAGGAACTAACTAGAATTCTCCATTTGGTTCCATCTACAATACAGACAAGTCAATCAGATGATCAACATCTTTAACATACTTCTTAAGAAATGAGACATGGAAAACAGCATGGACTTTCACTGTCGGACACAGTGCAAGTTGATAGGATACTGGCCCAATCCTCTCAATGATATTGAAGGGTCCACAAAACCATGGTGCCAGCTTGGCATATGATCCAATCTGCAAGGAGATCTTATTTGGTTTAATGTGCAAGTACACATGTTCCCCAACCTGGACCTCTTTGAACAAACTATTCCTATTTGCATAATTCTTCTACATATACTATGTTGCCTTGAGATTATCCTTGGTCACCTACATCTCCTCTTCCATGTCTGCCAACATATCTGGTCCAATCAATACCCTGCTAACCGGATCACTCCAACTAATGGGAGTGTTAAAAATACACCCATACAATTGCTCAAAAGGAATCATCCTCAATAACTCCTGATAGTTGTGGTTGTATGAAAACTCGACCAAAGGGAGATACTCTTCCCACTTCCGTTGCTGATGCATCACATACATCCTCAACATGTCCTCTAATATCCTGTTGACCCTCTCTATATGTCCATCTGTGTTATGAGGCTCATCAATAGGTCAATTATATGGTCCTTAATACCACTCTCCAGCTTATTAAAATCAACTTTTCTCACATTTATTTACATATTTTATTATATTTTGCTTAGTGAGAAGGCTAAAGGTGAAATGTTATGTCATGTGGCCTAATGTGCATTAATTGTAGGACTTGGAGTTGTTTTGGGCTAATTTAAGTGAAACAAGGATTTTAGGAGATTTGGTATCCCTCAACTTCTCAATCACTTGAATATGCCTCCACTATATCTCATCAACAATGAGTTTATTGTCAACCAAGTTAGTGATAGTTGAAGACAAGTAAATCTCGAGTTTGGGAGCCAAGCCTCCCTAATTTTAAGGAAATTGTTGGTAGCTTGAGTTGTATAAATAAGAAGGCCTAGGGCCTCACTAGGATTCAACTTTTTATTATAGCCAAGAGGCAATTTCAAGCTTAAGATATTGTGATTGTTATTCTCATGTTATTTTTGACATTTTGGTGATAATTAAAAGGGTTTCTTTGATCTAGTACTGAGTTGACTCAGAGGGTTGAAGCTCTTGGGTCAATTCCCAACCCTAGCAGTAGAGGTTCCTCTTTTTCTACATGTATCCTTAGATTAGAATCATAAATTATTTGTTGAAGTTATCTTTGTTTCATTTAATTTACAAGTCTTTGCATGATTGGTTAGTTTTGCTTCCATTAGTTGGAGAAGTAGATCAATGTTATGGTAGTGAAAGAAAAGACTTCAAAGAATCTTGTGACAGTGGCCTCATCCTCATCTCCCTCATGGGATCATGGTTTGAGGGCCCCACTCTCACAACACCAAAAACGGATTTATCTTTTGGTTATTACATAGCTTAGGATTTCTTATTGAGTAGATCATTGTTAATGATTTCTTAGAAGCACCTACAATTATCATTTTGGTTTCTTAATTTTGTTGTAGATTAGAAAACATTGCATTCCATAGATTTGATCCATTGGCCATCAATAAATCAATTTCTCAAATTCAACTCATATTTTCCACATATACATAAAGTTGTGCATAAATTAAGAAATGAATATGTGTTGTTATAGGATTTGTTGATCTGCAGGGAGGAACTCATTCCACTAGCCTCATATAAGTCTTCTCCACCTCTTGCCAAATACCAATCACCAATTCAAATTTCTATTTTGTAGTCACCGTGGACAACCACCTTGAGAAAATCCAACCATCCTGAAGAGTTGGGCTGATCCTTGGGTATTGTGCACCTTCCTCATACCTTATTCCACCATCATACACCTCCGCAACACTTCCTTTCACCTTCCCTACCTTCCTATAAATTTCAGCTAAGTTTCATTTAGTAAACCAGGACATCCTATAGTAACTACAGGAAATCCTGGAGAAAGTACAAGAAACCCTGTAACAACCTGTTTTAGACTATTTTGGGCAAAATTGATTATCAGAGCCTAGGGTAGGCCTTCAACTTGACCTCCATACCCCTCAATTCCATTTTTGACCAGTTTTTCCATACCTTCCTCCCCTACAAAAGATAAACTTGCTTAGCTTAACATTTACATTTCTAAATTGAAAACCAAAAAACTATTTCTGCAATATTTAGCTATTGCATGCATACATCAATCTTAGAAATGTTAGGATCATTTCCATGCCACTTATTCGAGATAACGAGATGATAGAATGCAAGGTTAAATTAGGTCTCTTCTGCAAGTAATGTGTGTTAATTCCTAGCTAGGTAATTTCATGTCACTTCGTAGCACTTTCTATTCAGCACTTTCATTTCCTTAATATAGGCTAGCATTTACTTTTTGCACTAAAGATAACTTTACATTCACTGTTAGTAACCAACCTCCTTCTACTCAATAGAAGACTGGTTTGAAAAACCCTAGTGGTCTATTGCCCCAATTGAGAAGTGAAAAGAGTATATTAATGCATATGTTGTGCATATAGCATTGTCACCTCCAAGTTTGTATGAACTCAGGTTGATAAAGTAAATTTGGTCACCTTAGGAGTTGTAGCATCCTTGCTGTAATACTGGGGCTCATCATTGTATGCAGATTATAAGTTGTGTTGAAGGCCAAATCGGTGCCCAAACTTGCAAACAACTCCTTCCAAAACCCGGAAGTAAACTTCACATCCTTGTCTAATACAATCTTCTCTGGAACACTGTGTAGTCTAACCACATCTCTAATGAATACCAGTGCTACATGACTAGCTGAGAATGTAGACTTCAGTGGAATAAAATGTGAAACCTTTGTCAACCTGTCCATAATGAGCATGATGGAATCATGCTACCTCATTGTCTTAGGAAACCTTGTAGTGAAGTCCATGGAAATGACCTCCCATTTCCGCTCTGGAATCATGATCGGTTGCAGCAGTCCACCTAGATGTTTGCGCTCTTCTTTCACTCATTGACAGTCGAAACATCTCGCTACAAACTTTGCTACATCCTCCTCAGATTTAGCCAATATTAATACCTCTTCATTGTTGTGAGTGTCTTCTGATAACCTGGGTGACCTAAATATGGTTTGGCATGAAACTCCCTCAAGATCACCTTCTTGAGCTCACTGCTATCCGATACATATATCCTGTCTCGAAACCTGACCAATCCATCTATTGTAAGACAATAGTCGATGCCCTGTGTACCTACACTTGTACCTATACTTGTACCTATACTTGTACCTATACCACTACATGTACTTGTACTTGCACCTATACCTCTACCTGTACCATAACCTTTACCTATACCTATACTATCACCCTACTGCAACTTGTGCACAATATTCATATACCTTACACCCTACTTTCATGCCTACAAGATCCTATCTTGCAAGTCTATCCCATAGGAGCTCATCGCTGCCAAGTGATGTACCTGTATCCGTCTAATAAGACATCTTCTACCCTGCTTTCCTTAGCTTTGATGTACCCGATCTCGAAATCAAACTCGTTGATCGTGGGCAACCATCTAGCCTTCCTGGAATTCAGATTCATTTGGTCAAAAAAATACCTCAACCCAATGTGATCACTCATAAGCACAAACCACTTGCCAAGAAGATAGTACCTCCACCTCTTCAGTGCATGTATAATCACTGCCAACTTGAGATCATGTGTGGGATAGTTCTTCTCGTGCCCATTTATTTTCCATGACTCATAGCATACTACCTGTCCATCCTGCATAAGGACTCCACCAAGTCCTCTCTTGCAAGCATCTGTGCATATCACAAACTCTTTATCTGGATCTGCAATTTGTAGTATTAGTGCATGGAGAAACAACTACTTAAGCTGCTCAAAGCTAGCCTCACACTCCTCACTCCATTCAAACTTCTTACGTTTTCCTTCAAAGATGTGATCAAATAAGCAATATGCAAGAAGTTCCTGATGAACCTCCTATAGTAACCTGCCAAACCAATGAAGGATATCACCTCATCCATATTCTTAGGAGCTACCCACTCCATGATGGCTCTTATCTTTTCTAGATCTACTGCAATTCCTTCCTTGGAGATAGCATGTCTCAAGTAGTGTACTTCAGTCTGAAAGAAACTACACTTGTTGAGCTTAGCATACAATTGATGCTATCTCAACAACCTAAACGCTGCTTCTAAATTATCGACATTCTCTTCCTCATTTTTAGAATATACCAATATATCATCAATGAACATAATAACAAACTTATCCAAATATGGACGCAATTCATAAAACACATGAATGTAGCTGGAGAATTAGTTAAGCCAAATGGAACAAAAACAAACTCATAATTCCCATACCTGGTCTTGAATGTAGTCTTGTAAATGTCCTCCTCTTTGAGGGGTACCTGATGGTATCTTGATCTCAAGTCAATCTTAGACAAAATTGTTTCTCCCTTAAGTTGATCAAACAAGTCATAAATCCTTGACAAAGGGTACCTTTTCTTGATAGTCACTTTGTTCAACTGCCTGTATCAATGCATAATCTAAGAGTACCATCCTCCTTCCTCACAAACAATATCAATGCACCCTAAGGTGATACACTTGGCCTAATGTATCCCTTTTCCAAAATTTTCTTCAGCTGCAATTTTAACTCAACCAACTTAGGTGTGCTCATCCTGTAAGCTGCTTTCAATGTGGGAGCTGCCCTTGGCACTAACTCAACAAAAATTCTACCTCCCTGTGAGGTGGAAGCTTTGTAATTTCCTCAAGGAATACATCCTGAAACTGCAACAAAACTAGATATATATTCAACACATCTGCACCCTCAACCTCCTTACCCTTATCACTAGAAATGTGTACTGCAAATATCTTGCACCCTTTCCTGCAGCTACGATTTGTTTGCATAGTTTTCACCATCCTAACTAATGTTTCTTTATTCTTACCTTGCAAGAGTCTTGCTACCCCATCTTCATCAACACACTTAATATCTTTGTCATAGCAGTCAACCTTGGTTCTATGGATATATAACCAATCCATTCCCTATGAACCCAATGGTAATACATTCAAATGTGTTGTTGTAGGCGTACCATTCAAATCAAATCATCAAGCTCTTACCCAATGATGAACTCGCTTCTTCGTACCTTTAGCCAACTATACTAACCAAGCCTCTACATGTAACTCTTTATTCAAGCCACACTTATCCACCAAGTTAGGACTAACATAGTTAATTAGATTCAAGGTCAATCAAAATAGAAATAACTTGATCACAAAGCTTACCGTCCATCTCAATGATAAATGTCTTATGTTCTGCCTGCCTTTTTTCCACAACTGCATAGATATGAGGAATACTCTGGCCTACATCTCATACAGTCTGTGCCTCCTATGCACGGTATATATAAGGTCTACCACCCTGATTCCACGGAAAATCTCTCCTGCGATGATCTTTGCCACAAGTCCAACATTCTAGAGGCTTCTAGCCCTTGTCATTATTCTTTTCTTCAGATCAATGTCCCTATCTTCTATATGATGGATTGAACCTCTTAGGTGGTGCAACATTCTCCTTGTTATCTTTACCCTATGGCTTTTCTCTCTTTTTATCCCATTTTCCTTTGTTCTTTACATTACCTCTCCAGCTTAGCTTAGTTTCAGTGTTGTGCTTTGATTGTTCATAGCAATTCTTTAGCTTTCAGATGGCCTCCTCTAATGATCTAGGCTCATCGAATTCAATTTTTTATTTGAATGCAACTGGTAGTCCACTAATGAATCTATGAATCTTAGCCTTCTCCTCCTTGAGGTGAGGCACATACCTCAACAGTTCCAAGAACTTACTGGTGTACTAATTATTTGTCATGGATCCCATCTTTAGTTCATAGAATTCTTTTTCCTTGTCATCGAAGTATCTCTCTGGAAGATACTTCTTCTTGAATATTCATTCAAATTCACTCCAAGTCATATCTTCCTCATCTATATATCTGAAATTATTCACATCTTCCCATGAGATGTCTTATTGACCTTTATGACTAAAAGTAGCTACTCTAGCTTTCATGTTCTTTGAGTAGTCATGAAACATGAAGAACTTCTTCATACCAAGCAACCATGCCTCTGCATCCTATGCTATATTTATCCCTCCATCAAACGTAGGTGGCTTTGATTTCTTAAACTCATCCGACAAGTATCATAGTGCCTATCTGAATCAGAACTAGAATAATCCCTATGTCTATCCCTTCTCCTCTCTGGAGTGTCCAACAATTTGTCATCTTAGATTGTGTCATATCTATCTGATTGGTGATGGCCATGTGATCTACTACCATATGCCCCATTAGTATTTTCCTCCTCCTCATGAATGATCTGAAGTGGTCCCTTTTGCCACAAATCTGACAAGCTTTGGAGTATAACCGCATTTACTTTGCTAGCTTTTTCTGTCTGTATGATTCTATCATTATCTGCCTTACAACTCCTTATCTATTCCATTAAACTTCTTAACATTACTGCCAAATTGGAAGAGTTCCAAACACCATACTGCTCTTTGAATTCGTAGGGAAAGTCTTTGTAGTCAACCGTCTAGCCAACCATTTGATATTTCTTCCTACAAGGCATAATATTTTAGATAAACCAAATCACAATAAATCAACGTACCTTAGTATAGCTCAGGGAGGATACATTTTCTGCAAGATCACCAAATTAGTGTGATACATGTATAACATAATCATAACAACATATCGACATACGCAAGTAAATGTATCAACTCATAAACATCACTCTAACTAGGGTCTAGCCATCAATGCAGGGCCATATGCATGCTATGACCTCATGCATGACAAAAACCATTACTCCATCATACACATTGGAACATGCAACCAAAAATATGCATAAGAAATTCCAAATTAACTACACCTACGCATAAACGCATGTAGTCAAACATAAGCGATCAAATCTTGTAATTAACCTACAATACTGATACATGTAGTCAAAATAGCTAAAATGTAACCTAACATACAAGAATGTAAGTAGGCAACACAAAATCAACAGATAAGTGATATATAACCATATGCAACCAGTCACATACTCATGAATAATATGTTTCATGAAATCAATATCAAATTCTCCATGATAACCATATTACAACCCTAATTAATCATCAAGAAAATGAAACAAGTATATAAGTGTAAGAGACACACATTCAATTGACATGCATGCATGACCAACACATTCAACCCATTCAATCTGAGAGTTGAACCATGCTTTGATACCACTCTGTAACACCCTCCTGCTAGGTCTACCCAAAGTAACCATGCCAACCGGGGTAAGAATGAGATGAGAAGCTACTATGGTCAGATTCGACCTCCTATGTGACCTTAAGGAAGTGGAATTGAAAGAACATCACATACAATCATCTAACACCATCAACATAACCCTCAGGATACAAGTTAGCCACTCAGACAACCTATCCCTGGGTCCCATTACTAGTTTGGACCTCTTAGGCCATAGTCTCTATGGGTAAGGGAGTGACCAGAAACCCAAATTCGCTCTCATAGGCCTGCTTGCCAGTAACTGTGGATCAAAATTACCAATTTTGTACCAACAACCCCATGATTTAAGCCAGTTTTCAGGCCTAGAGCCCAGGTCACTGCCCAGAATGGAATGATAGCTTAGAATCATGAAATTTTTAGGGAAATTATGACGCAAAATAAATAAGTTAATCAAGACCTCAACCACACGCCTGCTAGCCATGACAGGCATTTAATCAAACATATCATCGACATTTAACCTACAGGTGTAAACAACAAAATTTAGTGTAGGGATCTCATACTTATCTAAGAATCGTTATGAACCATTGTTCCCTCATGCCATTTGTTGCATTATCATCTATTAGATCATGAACACATTATCCATTCATATAGTAAAAACATGTTGAGATCCATACATAGCTATTGTCATAAAATGTGCATATAACTAGCATAATAGGAACATAAATACAATAAACATATCATCCATCAAAATCCATAAATACATCAATACATTTACACATGAAAATCAAGGGAATGGATTTCTCATTAATGAATTCAATGGACCAACCAGAGATGGGACTCCCACATTCAAACCAACCGTAGAATGGTTGAGCCAAATCTTCCTTCATCCATTCACCCTCGTGCCATATTCCAAGAATGAATGTGGGATATCATAAAACACATCAACCAAAACTCATCCAAGGCTTCCAGAGGCCATCCACCTCAGCCCATCAAACAATGGTTCCACCTCACAGTTGGACATCATAAAACCATCATTAGATTGGTCTCCTTTAAAGCCTTCCAGGGCTTCCAGAGCATTTGTCCAAACCAAGGCTTCCAAGACTAGTAACTCAACCCACCAAGGGCTTCTGGAGCATTTGTCCAACTAAGGCTTCCAGGACTAGTAACTCAACCCAAGTTGTTTATAGGGCTTCTACAGAAATTTTTCAACCAGGGCTTCTAGGACTAATAACTCAACCCAAGCTAAGGAAACATGAGAACCAACCACAAACAAAACAATGAAATTAACCCATAAATCGAAATGTTAGGAAATCCACTAACGATCTAGGAAATCCTCCATGCCAATGACATATCATAACAAAGAAACCACATGCATGTGTCATGCATGCGAAAACTAGTGAAGAAATCATACATGAAACTCGGTACTTGCAAGAAAATCTGATGTAGTTGCTTATGTCGATTCCTTGTTGCACTTTCATGCTCTTCCTTTACCTTCTTGCTCCAAGAATCTAAGTATGCCAAACCCTCCAAGGGTGCTCCAAGAAAACTATAAGTATCCAAGAGTATGAGAGAGAGAGAGAATAATGAGAGAGCTCCAACACTGAACTAACAAAAGGTTACCAATTGATCCTCAAAATTCGTTTTATGAATGAGGCTTATATTTTCTTCATTTTCCATTATTTCCTTTATTTTCATCCTCACATGCAACCTGTGACCTTTCACCTCCTTTTTCTCCTAATTTCCATTATTTTCATAAATAAATGTGCCAAAATTGTTATTTTTCCTTTCCAAAGCCTTAACCATTGCCTTTGCCAATTTCCTTAGCCATAAAAAACCAAATGAACACCCCCTAGGATGTCTTGCCCAATATTAAGCTTGGAATAGGTATCCCATTCATCCATGGTTATTGTTTTTAACTTTTATTACAAGGTTTTTCACCAGGGTCGTTACATGGTCACTGGCAGGAAAGCCTGTTAGAGTGACTTTGGGTTTATGGTGACTCCCTTTCCCATAGCATGAGAACAACTATGTCCTAAGAGATCGAGAATAGGAGTGGGACCCAGGGGAAGGCTGTCTTAGTGGCTGACTTGTCTCTTGAGGGTTTTGTTGATGATGTTGGATGACTGTGTGTGATATTTTGTCGATTCCACTTTCTTAAGGTCACATACAAGGTCGAATCTTATCATTGTAGTCTCTCATCTCATGTTTACCCTGGTTGGCATGGTTACTTGGGTGGATGTGGGAGGAGGGTGTTACAGGCATCAACACACACATTTTATTGAAACGATCCACAACAAAATATGGATAATCATGACCTTTCCTAGACATTGGTAGTCCCCCAACAAAATCCATAGAAATACTTTCCAAAGGAAGAGAAGGAATAGGAAGAGAAGTGTAAAAACCCAATTTCCTATTACTTGGCTTACCAGTAACACACATGGAACATCCTATCACATATCTTGAAATAATTTCATTCATGTGAGGCCAATAACAATACCTCTAAATTTGAGCAATTGTTTTGCCTACAAAAAAGTGGTCATCAATAAGAGAAGTGTGAGATTCCTTTATGACATTGATTCCTTCACCCCGTGGAACACATAACCTGCCAAGATGATACAAAAACTTGCTATGAACATGATAATCCAAATCTTCAACATGATTGCATTGACTCAAAGTTGCATAAACATCTTTAAAATCATCATCTTGAGCATATTGTTCAATATAACTTTCATGCATGATTGAGTTATGCTTAAGAATAAAAAATGCATTAAAAATAGGACTTGGTAACATATATGAAACTTTGTTGTATATAAAATTCTTATACCTGATCACCGAATGAATTTGTTGTAGGAATCCTATCCACTTGAAATGTCTATCTTGTTGTATCTTGGTTTGTAATTGTAAATATTGCAAAGGTTGATGGTCATAATGTGTAATTGTTTCTTTACCCACAAAATAATGCTTCCATTTCTTCATGCTTTGTACTAAATAATACAAATATTTATCATAAGTTGGATAGTTAATTACTGCATTGGTAAAGGTTTCAGAATGATAACATATTGGCTTACCATTTTGTATCAAAACTACTCCCATAGCATATTCGCTTGCATCAGTTTGAATTTCAAATGGTTTCTCAAGATATGGAAGTGGCAGAGATGGCATTGTACTGATTTTCTCTTTGGAAGTGTCAAAGGCTTTAGCTTGCTTTCCTCCTCACTTAAAGACCTGTTTCACAGTTGTCAAAGCATGTAATGGTGCTATAATGAGTGAGAAGTTAGTGATAAATTTTCTCCAATATTGGGTTGCTACCAAAAAGCCCCTAACTTCAGTTACATTGTTGGGTTTAGGCCAATTCATAATGACATAAACTTTTGAGGGATCAATCTTCAATTCACACCCTCCTACAATATGACCCAAATAAACCAAAGAGGTTTTCCAAAATTCACACTTAGACATCTTCAAATACAACTTTTCCTTTTTAAAGACGTCTAAAACTTGTTTCACATGCTTGACATGTTCTTCACGAGTCCTACTAAAAATAAAAATATCATCTAAGTATGCTATGAAAAAATAATCAAGGACTAGTCTCAATACATCATTCATAACTTGCATGAATGTTGTAGGTGCATTACAAAGCCCAAATGGTAAAACTCACCATTCAAACAAACATTGTTTTGTATTGAAAGAAATTTTCCAAATATCATCTTCAACAATCCTTATTTGATGATAACCTCTTCTCAAATCTATTTTGGTAAAGTAAAAAATTTCCTTTAACTGATCTAGAAAATCATCAATGCAAGGAAAGGATAACGATTCTTTATCGTGATCTTGTTCAAATCTAGGAAAACCACACACATGCTCCATGTACCATCTTTATTTAGAACTGTTGTAGCAGTTGCAACCACCCTCCAAAATTTTTCCTATGCTTTATTTTGGAGCCTCCCTCCTCAAGCGGAGCAGCTCATCTCACACTGACCCAGGCACTTCTGCTTTCATTGATGTTTATATTTTTCTTTTGGATTGTTTTTTCTTACTTGATTTATCATCTAACCCACAATTCAATGTCTTGAGTTGGTTTCAACCTTATTCCAGGCTTGCCTTAGTGAACTGCACAATCCTTGAGGGCAACTAGCCTTGCTCTCAAGACTTGCGCGGTCTAAGCCAACAGTGAGCCTTCAACTCCAAAATTGTGTAGAGCTAGCTGAAAGCCAATCTTCAGCTGAGAAACTGTGCTGAGCATGAGAGGTATCCAGGGCCACTCAACCCAAAAATTGTGCAGAATACTTTCCCTCAGCAGCTACCCGATGCATGAGCCTGTGAGTTACCCATTTTTCCCTAGAACTATGCAATCTCTCGAGGAAATTCATGGCATATTTTTCCCATGAAAAAGAAAAAAAGCATTCCTAGAAAATAGGGACCTATTTCTAGCAGTCCGGAGGTGGCATTCGAGTTAT
Organism: Pinus taeda; assembly: GCA_000404065.3. NCBI lineage: Eukaryota > Viridiplantae > Streptophyta > Pinopsida > Pinales > Pinaceae > Pinus > Pinus taeda. The sequence continues at coordinate 18,832 of APFE030465225.1, read as the reverse complement.
TTTGGAAACTATCACCAAGTGTCGCTTTTTCCTATATTTTTGGTCTTCACATCATAAAACCTAAATCAACCAAATATATTTAAATGACGCTGATAGAGCTCATTTACACATTAGACCTTGGAGCTCTGGAATTGCTGAGGAGATCTAGGAAACTTTGGTGCGATCATCGTTTCTTGTCTGAGTAAGTCCTGGTTTTCTAGTCTTTTGCTTCTTTTTCTATTGCTTTTGTTTGTTTGGCTCATGAGAGTGTTGTTTTACTCGTTTTATTGGGAAACCATTGAAATTTTGATTTGTTTTAGCTTGTAGAAGTGTTGTTTTAATTTTTTCATTTCCTTTCCTGAGTGTTACATGCATCACCTAGTTTTTTCACTAACGGTTGATGTTGCAGCAACTCTCTCCACATGCTTCATTTATCTTTAGTTTTGTTGATTCCTGCACTCATTTTATTTGCATGCGTCATCATTCACTCAAATTTGCACCCACTGCCACTTCCACTTTCATCCCTGCTTTTTCTCATGCTTCAATTGTGAAGATCCGGGCTTCCTTGGCCTAGATCTTTCTCCTCCCTAGAATGCACTGCGCATTTCTATATCTCAAGACTCTACCTTGGCTCCAGGAATTATAGAAAGGCTACCAAGACCTAGAGCCAACTGTGTAGTTCTAGGAGCCAGTCCTCAACCTTTGCCACTGGGATTGTGCAATGCGCAGTCCCACTTGGTGTAAGCCTTACTAAAATACACATTTCAAAGTTATAGTTAGCAAGTCCTCCCACTGGAATCTAGGACTGCACAATGTGCAAAACTAGTTGGCAATCAGTCACCTCTGATATCTAGGATTGCCCAATTCTTCCCAGTAGTTGCCTAGTTTTTTGTTTGGTCTATTCTTGAAGTGATTTTGGTTTCAAGCTTCCATTTGCATGCCACGAGAGTCATCTTTGTCTCCAGGTACAACAGTTATTGAGAAACTCTCAAGCAGTATCAGGTAACATGGCTTCCAAGAGAGTTGCATCAAAGGATACTATTGAGAGTAGCATTGGAGAAGCAGTTGAGCAGGTGTAAGTGAATTTTATAGTTTATGTAGACACTTAGTTATTCATTGAGAAGGGCATGAAGTTATCATGGTCGGAAATCAAGGATATCTTTTCAGGGGACTTCAAGGAGGACTTGGAGGATCGATAAGTTTATGTCAATGTCCACCGTTCAGGGTCACATAAGGTTGCATGTAGGTACCCTTCCTTCCCATGTGCGTACATTATCCACTGGATTGTCTCACACATAGATCCAGAGACTATGACATTGAGTAGTTCTAGTGGGACACATCTTTCTACCTTCAGGGAAAAGAACTATCATCAAATGTATCATTTACCACAATTTGTGAACCGCATGGACACACTTTTCTATGCCACCCATAGCTTTGTGAATACCATATATATTATAAAGCGTTGGGTGAAAGAGTCATCAAAGTTCATAGTAAAACCTAATCATGTTTACAAAATTAAGTTACTCAGAAAGGCATACCAACTCTTGATCATCTTTGCATGGCGATTGTATGGTCAAGAGAGTGTGGAGACCTTTCTAGATAATTGGGTGGTCATCTTAGACGAGTTGGTGAATCATGGAAGGCCATTCATCTGGCTAGATTTGTTGGCTCTTAAGTTGAAATTCTATGTGAATAATGCCCCGAATCCGCCTAAGGATGAGAAAGAGATATTCTACATGTCTGAGTATTTACTTGATGTAATTTGTGCCCATCATCAGTTTCCTAGCATGGGTTGGACATGGACACCAAAAGAGACTGTTATCAATATTTATTGTAAGTTTATTTCTAACTACAGCTACCAATGAGTTATGGTGAGGCTGATTGACCATTTCATTATCTTGGTATACAAGTTGATCTTTGAGCATGATCCACCTTGCATGTACCAAGAATCTATGGAGGCAATACTTGACATTGCATATTGGTATGCCTTACCCGGTGGCACCTTCATAAGGATGTTTGGCGAAGAGAAGCCTCTACATGTTCTACCAAGATATGCCACGGACAATTTGGTCATGAAAGAGGTCACATATCATATCTCCATAGGGTTATCAACAGGGTTGCATAGGAGGAAGAATGGGCCATGGCCCACTCTTCCTTTGCGGATTCAATTCTATGAGATTAATATATTAAAGCATGCAGATGCCAAAGGTAATGAGTTAGTGAAGTTTGAGTTCGGCACCAAGGACTTCAATCCGTATGATCCACATGATATTTGCAAGGACCACTATGCGATGGTGTATTATCCATGGATCCATGGGGCATGTCATTGGGCAGAGGAGGAGCCTTGGAGGTATTGTTACAACTACTCCAATCTCAATGAACTGGTCAGTATAGACACAACATGGAAAGTTTCCCTGCGGGAAACAACAACGCAAGAAACAACAACAACAACAACAAACTGGCGTAGGAAAAGTGTAAGTGGAATATTTCCGAGAACCCAAAGGTTGAGAAAATCTACAAGTTCAAAAAATATTCTCTGATTGAGAAATCATCTTTGGAAGCGGAGGAAAAAAGGCAACAACACATAAAGAGAGCAGAGCGAAAGAAGAGAGAAAAGAAAAGGTTGGAGTAATCAGAAAGGAAGTTGCAGGAAAACGAAGAAGAATTTGAAGGAAGAATAAGAGATGAGAAGGAGAGAGAGGGAAGAGAAGAAGAAACACGAACAAGAAGAAGGGTAAGGTGCGATGACAGAGAAAATTGTGCCCATAGATGTGGAGGATTAAAAAAAGCTTGCAGATGTAGAAGAGCGTGAGCAGATGTAGGATCAGGAACTTTCTCAATAGATTGAGAAAATGGTTAAAGTAATCGACATGGAGTTGGGATAGGAGCCATAGGACCAAGACATCAACCTCATGCCAAGATAACCCGAGGTCACCTCTCAGCCTCCACCACCTCCAGTGTCAGAACCAGTCCCAAGCGAGCAAGGAGAGGTTGTACTCCTTGATGATGATCCGGTGATGGACGTCTACAATCTATCATTTGATGAGTTTCAAAATAATATTATAAAGGTGCAAAGAAATCATTTCCCGAATGATCATGTGTCACCTGCATTTATGAAGGAAAGGGGGATAGTGTCAGATGTCAGAAATCATCTAGTCGCCATGGTCTATGCCACTATGGATTATGCAGAAGCCACAATCTCAAATGTCAAATTCCTATTAGCAGAGAATGAACAGATGGCAAGGAACTTGCAACAAGCTAAGTAGAAGGAAGAGTAATCTGCAGGTTCCATAATGGCAGAGATGAGGAAAGTGATACTTGCTAAAGTATCAATGCTTGATACCAGCATGAGAAAACTCTATGATGGATTTTTCACTGTGAATAAGGCGGTTTTCCATCTACATGGCTTTCAATAGAGGAGAAAAAGGGTTTTCCAAACTCTTAGGGACATACATGCTGTTATTTCTCATGTGCAAGAGCGGACAATGAGGTACAAGGGATCCCCACTTTACTTGCATAAGATGATGAAGTTGTAAGCAGAGCTAGACACAACATCAATCCGGGTGTTAATCTAGAATTATGAGTAGATCACCCTATTCGTCAATAGCATATAGGCTTCATATTCATGGTTGTTTAAGAGTATGAAGGTCATGGTAAGAACGCACATGATCACATTAATTGGTTCCCTCGTAGAAGCTAAGGAAAATAACCAATTCTGGCTAGAGATCAACAAGTACATGGAGAAGCTAAGGCGAGAGGCCACCAACGACGACTTGGAGCTAAGCACAGAAAAAAGGCAAAGGTACATTGGTGGTCCTGCCACAGCCAAGTCCATGATGCACATGCTTTAGGATGAGTTGGACAAGGGTTCCTAGACCATATACCAAGAATCTATGGAGGTAAGGGTCCGTTATCAAAAACCAAGTAGTTTGGAGACACTATAGAAAAATACCAAGCTTGGTACCAGTACGTCACCAGAGAAGCATCAAGTGGAGGTTGCCGAGTTGTTCTTCCCCAAAACTTCTGAGTCATGGTGTTTATCTTGTTAGGTCATCTCTAGCCTATTTTGTCTCACATGGGTACATGTCGAAAATGTATAATATTTGTAAATATGTTGTAAGTGAAATTCCAAGTGTCATTAGTGGAATGTGAACAGTCACTATGTAATGTAATGAGTTATTTATAAAGAAGTTGAAGTGTCATGAGGGTAGTCAAAGAGTCACAAAGGGGAATGTCAAGGGTCACCCAACCCTTTGTTATAAATATAATCTCATAACTCATAGAAGAGGCTTTTGGGAGCCAAGATTTTAGCTAGGCTTAGTCTTAGAGAAGGCTTGGGAGTACTGTGTCGAGCCCTGGCTTCTCCATAGTGTAGAGTGAGTATACTTCTTTGGAGAAGCAGGTGTTCTTGAATGTAATGTTCCACTATTGGGTCTAGTGGCTATCAATGGTGTATGTATGGATGAAACTTTCACTTATAATAATAATAACAAAGCCGACATTCTTTCATGCATATGTTGTTATTGTAGTTGGACTATTCTGGTTGCTTTAGCAATGTGTTTTTTTTAGCTTACGCATTTGCTTATGAACCAATTTGTATGAAATTGTATGAATCTTGTTGAATGCGTGTTGTTGGATTAATTCATCACTTTGGTTTGTGGACTATTCCACTTCCCATCTCGTGATGTCATTATGCTCATGTGTTCCTTTCAATCTGCGTATTATTGCAGGCTTTTAAGGGGCACACTTCGTTTTCCCCTCCATGTGTTAGAACCCTCATCCATCTCACTTGAATTGTTGCAATGTCACACGTTTTCTTCTACCCAAAGTCATTATACTTATCTCTGCACACTACTGCGGTCAAGGCACTACATTACCACCCACTGCTAGGACTCCTACTCCAAACAGTCTAAGGTCTAGTTGGGAATTCTTACCAGGGATATACCCTCAAATGTTGGTGGGTCCAGCACTGTCAACATGAACCAATAAAATAATGGATCCAAAAGTAAATGTATTGGGTTTGATGACCTCTTTGTCAAGAATCTCTTGAATTTGCTTCTTGAGCTCTTCATTCTCCAAAACTGAGATTCTATATATGCCAATATTTGGAAGTGGTGCATCCCGCTACAAGTGGATCTCATGTTGGATTCCTCTTTTAGGAAAAAAACCCTTCATGTTCCTAAAAAATCTTGTCATAAGTGTTAACAACTTCAACCAATTCATGCTTGAGATTAGAATCACATCCTGTGAAAGCTTCAGATTCAACAATATCTTTATCTTTAGTCATTAACAACACAAAATTCTTGTTGGCATTTACAAGCCTTTTCATCTTACCAACACTAATAAGAGATACATTCATCTTCTTGCGACGTGCTATAATGATATACTAAACTCCATATTTAAAAATATGATATTTTTTCTCATGATGATATAATATTGATTTTCGGTCATACAAATATGGACTCTCCAAAACAATCTTGAAAATATCAAGTGGTACAACATTAAGCTCTACCTCATCTATAAAGTTAGCAGTGGTGGTGAATTTGAGTTTACATTTTCTTTTGTCTTGCAATTTGGCATCATCACATACCCAACCTAAAGGGTAAGGTTTAGTATGAGGTGTATTTTCTAGATTAAGTTTCTTCACAATTACTTCAGCAATAAGATTGACTTGGGATCCATTATCAAACAATATATCAACTTTTGTATGTTTTGTAATGAACCTAATATGGAAAAGTTCACTTCTTTCTTTATCATTTTGAGATTCAATAGGCTTTCTAGAAGAATTAGTACTTGCATTAGAATCTATACCTTTCATTCCCATCGCTGTGATTTTGGTTTCATCACCTGAATCAAATCCTAGATCTTGTTGAGTTGTAATAACAATTCTTCATTTCCCCTTGTTATTGTACTTATTTTGTCTCATTTCTAGATGTAGTTTCTAACAATGGTCTTCGTCATGGCCTCCTTTTGAAAAATGTTACAGGCAAGTGTTTTTCCCTCTTTTTTAATAGTATCATTCTTTTTTCCTTTGCCTTTAAACTTTCCCTTTCCTTTGTCTCTATATTTGGAAGGTTTCTTGCTAGTACCTTGAGGAACATTCTTGCCTCTTGATTCTAAATGAGTTGCCTGAATGCATAATTCATATAGATTGGTGGGATTAAACATAAGTACAATATGTATCAAATAACTATGTAATCCACCTATGTATTTAAGGAGAGTATCTTGTGAAGACAAATCAACACCCAAGATTAAAGCTCTTCTTGTAAATTTTTGTGTGTAACTTTGGACACTATGACCTTTAGCATGTCTAATTTTTTTCCAATTCATAATTTATTTTTGAATGTAAGCTAATGGAAAAAATTTCTTTATTAATGCATCTATAAAATCATTCCAAGAAGAGATAATTTTACCACTTTTATTCAAATATTCTTGAGTTTTGGCCTCCCACCATATGAGAGTTGCACTTTCCAAATGAATAGAACCAAGCTGAATCTTAGTGAAATCATCATCAATATTTTGAATCTTGCAATAGACTCCACTTTAACAAACCCAATTATCCAACTTTTCAACATTTAATTCCCCATTGTACATAGGAAATTCAAACTTGACATCAACCTTAATTAAAGGAGACTTAACAGGTCCTTTTGGAGATGGAGGAGGAGTAGATCTATGAGATGAAAGAGGTGAAGAAGGAAGTGAGGATGGAGTTGTAGATGGAGGTGAAGGAGGAGGTGGAGGTGGAGGCCTGCTCCCATCACCACCATTGCCTTTTGGTTGATTAGAAATTTCTCTTTACAACCTTGTTTTCCTCTCATTGTAAAACACTTTCACCATCTCAAACATATTGTAGAAATCCTTTCTAAAATCTCTCTCATCCTCAAATGTGTTAGGTCCCTATAATACTAGTGATTCCCCCATTACTATTTTCATTGTAGCCCTTATTGTTATTATTGTGCCACTATTTTCCCCATATTGTTATTAGTGAGACCCATAAAAGCCCACAATTGTTATTGTTGTGCCCTTATATTATTATTGTTATGGTAGCTTTGATTATATTGTGACCCCTTAGACTCCTATATATAGAAAGGAGGTTTAGTCATTTTTATGAACGAAGAATTGTTCATTTGTGTAATGTAAAGGAGGCTTCCTCCTCAATGAGGTTGATTTCTAAGGCATTAATCTATCTTTCTATCTTTTATATCTTTTTGTGAGTTGGTTTCATACCATTTGGTATCAAATCTTTGGATTCTATGGTTTCACTGCTCTAAACAGGTCATCGTGGCATTTTCACTATAATTTTATTTTATTTATTTTTATTTTTTTAATTTTATTTTTTTTTTTATTTTTTTTTCAATGTTTCAGAAGATAAAAAATCCCATTTGAGCCGAAACCTCGATGATCCTTAGGTCTGAATTTTAGATATTGTCTCGCTATATTTTCATAGATATGATCTATGGAAGTTAGGGTTTTTGCATGCTCTCAAATTACATCCTAAATAGGTAACCTTGGGAAAATCATCATAAGTTTCTCTCTAAGTATCAGATTTAAATTTCATAAGAAGTTGTAGAAAGAGGACAGACTATAGTTTTTTGTTCATCGTTTTTAGGTCCGAAAGTTGAAACAGTGACACATGGAACTTCATACAAGTTTGATATATTGAAAAAGTGTATAATCAGGTCATCATGGGAGATTGGACATAACTCTTTCTTGGAGAATCCAATTTCAATCAGACTAGTGGGGACTACCCTAGTTCACAATGTCATACCTTGAAGCATAATTATCATTAATTGATGCCCCGAAGAAAGAAAATGGAAACACCTATTAAGAAACCTAAAATCTCTAGCATGACTCATGAAGGAGAGGAAGAAATGCAACATGATATATCAAAATTACGAGACCAAGTGCAACAAAATTCACTCTCACAAAAAGTAACAAAAGCTAAGATGGATGGTTTAAAGAAACATGTGGAAGCTAAGATGGATGGTGTGGAAGATAAGATGGATGGTTTAAATATAGGCATGGAAGCTAAGATGAATGACATGGAAGCTAAGATGGATGGTTTAAAGAAAGGCTTGGAAGCTAAGACGAATGATGTGGAAGATAAGATGGAAGGCAAAATGGAAGATTTGAAGACAGATTTGACAAAGTTTCTACAAGAAATGTTTACTGACGATGAAAGGGTAGTATAAGGAAACTATTGATGAGAACAAAAGAAATGTTAATCATGATTTCATAGACTCTAACATTGGATTGAAGACCCACCATGTTCCAAAGATCGATATGAGGAAGTTTGATGGCAAGGATCCTGTAATGTGGATAATATAGATGGAGCAATATTTCGATCTCCATAATGTGAAAAGCACACAAATGGTAAGCATTGCCACTTTATATTTGGAACCAAATCAATTTGTATGGTATTGATGGTTGTGCTCTCGTAAACAAACAGTCACTTGGGAAATTTTTACGGAAGAAATGATAGCACATTATGAGGATACAAAAAGAAACACCTTTTTTAGCCAATTGATAAATCTCAAATAAAAGGGTTCAACGATGGAGCACATTGAGGACTTCCAAAAAAT
>APFE030465209.1:0-16818 GCA_000404065.3 Pinus taeda | reverse complement strand
CCGAGGATGCTTTGCTTGATATTCGCCTCTGACCTGCTTAATCACCAATTCGGAGTCGCCATATACTGCAATCCTCTTAGCATTCAGATTTCTTAGAATTTTTAGGCCAGCAATCAGAGTTTCATACTCAGCTTCGTTATTTGAACAATCAAAATCCAACTTGTAAGAGCATACCCGCACGTTACTAGGCACTTTGTTTGGGGCGGAGAAAGGATTGCGTACCCAAATCCCAATTCCAGCGCCATCATTTCCCACTGTTCCATCGAAATCCATGGTCCACAAACCTTCTTCCTCCTCTTGCAAGTGTTGAAAATCTGTTTGTTGTGCTTTGTCTGCTTGCTGTCCATTACTTTCAGCTGATCACTCAACGGTGTTCTGTTGTTCTTGTCCTTCTTTCTTTAAAATTCCTCTGAAATTTGCTGTTATTTCTGGAATATCATCTGATTCTACTAACTGACTATCGATATCATTGAAACTATCAGAATACAAAACAAAAGACTCTAAATCTGTATGTGCATAGTTAATCGGATGATTTATTGGTTTCTCCTTGCTTGTAATCATGTATTTCATTTTTTGTTCCCAATACAGTTTCCTCATTTGGCCAAACACCGGAATCGTTGCATAGGAGAAATCTAGTTGTAGTGTCACTTTCAATTTCGCTACCGAAGACCTGGAAAGAAGCATGCCAAACCTGGGAAGAATATATGCTACAACAATATCCATCAAAACATTCTTCATTGGGAGTTGATCCAGACTCACAACCAAGTCTTTGATGAGCCTGATACATCTTACTCTGCTGGAATCAAACGAATAGAGATCATGGTATTGTTGGGTGATGTCTAGACCCAGCTTATCCATGATAGCCTTGGGCATGAGATTGTGAGAAGCTCCGGAATCGAACATGGCATTATGTAACACAAATTCATGCAATCTTAAACTGATATAAAAAGGTGGCACATCATTGTCAGGAGACTCACCTTCGATGCTGGCCCAAAAATCATTTCGGGTTGATCATCTTCGACATTCACCATGTCAGACATTGGGTCGAAATTCAAAATTTTAGATACTTGCCCTCTATAATTGTTGTTCCTCATTATTTCAGTCAAGGGAATGGATACCTTCAATTTAGAAATTTCATTCTCTAAATTAAAAGCGTGAATCTTTTCTACCTCTTTGACTAGGATTTCTTTCCTTTCCTTTTCTTTCGATGCAATTGGCTGCTTTGATTTTTCTGCTGATGGTGATTTGCTGCTATCCGGATCAACTGCCTCCTTTCCTTTCCTTTGTGCAACTGATGAATCATTCTTTGATGCCTCAACTTCCTTCCTCTTCTGAATTGGTTTAACCGGCACGTCTCTGTTTCCAAGTGAATATCGTTGCTGCTGCGCGGACAGAGCATTCATATAGCCTCTTTGGTACTCATCTGATTCTTCCTCCAAAACGATGTCATTGGCTAGAATGAAATCTGCATCTTTGTGTACGGCCGGACTTTCTACATACTCCTCATCCTTGGTAATATAAATAGGCAAATCATCAGGAGTAAAAAAGTGGTTTTCTTCACCTATTATGTTCTCGTCCTCATCTGACTCCGGTCCATGCACAAAATTTTGCTGCAAAGGTGGCTGTACTGGCTGCTGTGCTGTCTGCTCTTGGGCTCACTGATCTTTCTGCCTTATTCTATATTGTGGCTGTTGCTGGCCACGGAAGTTAGGATTTCTAACTTGTGGCTTAGGTTTGTCAAGTTTCACCCTTTCAAGCATCTGCTCTACCTTCCGGAGCAATTGATCTACCGAGGAAGATTCTTCTTTTACGGTGACCTTCTTCTGTACCTTTGCTTTAGCCCTCTTGGTCAGCGAATTTGCTTCAACACTGACCGTGATCTTCTGCATGTCTTCCATTGTGGTCGGTTCTCTCTCTCTTAATTAATAAGCCATGTCAGCATCAAAACCATTCGGAAACTTCACCATGGCTAGCCCCACAGGTGGCCTTAGATGATCGGGAATTTCATTATAAACAGAATTGAATCTAATACAGTAGTCTTAGACCGACTCACCACCGTTTCGTTTGATTTGCTCATATTCAGCCAGAATTTGGAGAGGATTCTTTTTCACTTCCCAGCGGCCTAAAAATTGTCTTTGTAGGTCGGCCAAAGTAGCGATACGTGCAGCCGGCAAAGCTCTGAACCATTTCCTCACTTCGCCTGCAAATGTCTGTACAAAGAGTCTCATTGCCACATTCTCTGCATCAATCTCGTGAAGGTCACAGAAATCTGCCATTCTGTCCACATGTTGCTGAGCGGTAATGCTGTTAGGAGCGCCATCAAACAATGAGATTTTGCTTTGATAATCTGCAGGCATATCATCTAAAACTTGAGGCAGGACAAGAGGTGCAAAACAAGCAGCCATCACTCTTGGTAGGTTTGGCCTTGGAGGTGTTGGAGGAGAGTGCGCAGTTTGTAGGGGGTTAACAATTGGAATTTGAAGCTTGCCATAATCTAATTGTCAATTGACCGGTTAGCTCTTTCAGTTTCCAAGTCTACAAGAAACTATGGATTGGGGATAGTAGAGTCAACTGCCCTTTCGGATTTGGTCTCGAACAATGATATTTCAAACTGCTCATCAAAATCTAGCTCTTCAAGATACTCAAAAATGTCAGGACATGAATGGGATTTGAACACGGGAGATATAGAGCTCCCTTGACAATGAATTCTTGGAATCAAATTGGGATTTTCGTAAATGTCCGGAGGATCCGGATCTAGATTAGCTCTGGTATATCTTCTAGAAGCCAGCGTGTTGTTAAGAAAAATCAAAAGGACACGACCAACTGACTCAGCCTATCAAATCCTACACTTATTTTCCGGAAGCTCAGAATTATCAAGAAGGGGTGTAATTTCGGTCGCCACTATGTTAGCACCTAAATCTTCCTTAGGCTGAAGGAAGGAAAAATTCAGGGTAACCACAAACCACGCTCAGTCTGGTAGCTAGCCCTACCAAAACAAGAGAGGGCTCTCTCCGTGTCACGCTCAGTGAATAAATAAACGATATGGTCTAAGATGACTTACAGTGAATATTGATTTTAGGCTAGGTAAATAAATATGGATACAAGAGGCAAATTTTTGATAAATGACTGAGTTTTTGGGATGTATGGGACCCAACGAACAGCAATGAGCAGAGAATTTAACACAAGGGTAGATTACTTCGTGAGGCAAGACAGGTGAAAATTCTAGCAATTAAATTTGAAATAATGTGAAATGGAAAGATTGTTTAGGAGGGTGAAAAGGTCATAAACACATGAATCCTTTTCAACAGAAGAAAGAACACAGAACGTGAAACTTTCCCACAGGCAGAGCAATAAACATGAATTCTACCTTATCTTACTTAGAAAATTTCACTGGAAATGAATATGAATGAACTGTGAAACATAAACAAATACATATGAAACAGAAAGAGAACACATTTGCTACACTCACACCACATGAATCTCATGAACCATAGCCCATGCCTTTCATTAATTCTCTGTCAAAATATACAATGAGTAACTGAGTTTCTCTCCCACAGTCTCCCAGAAATTACACCAAACCCTTTGCAAATGGTTTTACATACAATAAATAGACTTTTCCATTGGGAAATGGAACAACCCAAAGTTGGGGAGTTTTTCAAATCATTACAAACTGGAAATGGAAAGCCAACCATTAGTGACAGGTGCAGCGTTACAAAAATGACAAATGCTTGGGTGACTGCTCGCCTTCCTTTGCCACTTGGATAGAAGCCAACCTTTAGTGAAAATACTTTTTAAACTTTTCTTTAAGTGCCGAGAAAATGTAGTGTAAATGAGCGGGCCCACTTGGAGAAAATCGCGAATCGAAATGTCGCGGAGCGGAAGTGATTTTGGCCTTTGGGTCTCTATGCACCGTGCCACTTTGGAGGCAATTTTGAGGTACCTACTAAAGTCCAAATTGTGCCCAAGTGTGCTTGTTAGAAATCCCTACCTGTCTACTTTCCAACCCAAGTGGAATTTCTGAATTTGGTGCTCATTTTCCCCTCCAAAACTTCAATCTCCCAAGACTGCTTCCTGTGTGTCAAAATAGGGGTAGAGAGGTCATTTTTTGAGTGTTTTTAACCTCCTAGGGACTGAAAACTTGCCCAAACTTCTTGGCCATGCACCAGAAGACATGATTTTCCATGTTGAATCCAAAAATGCAAACCTTTCGTGATTTGGAGCTCCTTATCATAAGCACCGCGCCAGTGGCGCGGCGCACAGGGAGAAAAACCTTGTTTTGTGTACAAAAATTTGTCAAATGACCAAAATTGCCCCAAATTTTTTGAAATTTGGGTTGGAGATTCTCTATGAAGTGCTATTCTGGGCCATAGAGGCTTCAGCTAAGATTCAGAGCTGATCTTTCTCTTTTTTCCTCTTTTGTCTTTTTGTCGCTCTCCCCAATTTTGCCTTCAAATTCCTTATCCGAGCCTTTGAACTCATGTTCCGTGCCCTGTAGTGATAAACCATCTGCCTCAATATGGTTTTATCCTTGTCAGCCTTCTCTAGCAGTCTCTCTAGGTGGATGTTGATCCGCTCGAGCCAAGACTCTTGGTCATTGTTAATCTCTTGCTCTAATGGAGTGAGCTCAATCCTCCTATGTTGGGCAGATTGGCGATTCTCGCGGATGTTTTGCAGCTCCATGATCTCATGCTGGTCTTCGAGTTGTTTGTTCCTCTGCTCCAAATACCTGATAATCCACTTAGCCCTCTCCAAATTGAGAGGCAAGGCTTGGATCTCCGTTTGCTGCTCCTGGATGGTCCTCCTAAGTTTGGCACTCTCCACATCTGTATCATCATCATGAATGAGGATGAAGTCAGCCTCTCGTTCACCTGATGGCCCCTCGTCATGCATGGGCATCTTGCCCCTGTCCTGTACCTATGTTGCTGATGTCGGAAGCAAGGCCCTTTCCACCCCGGGTGGAGATAACACTCGCTTTGCTGTTGTGAACAAATGTCTACTGCCTCTCTGATAGGTGATGAATACCAGCACAGTAGCGGTCTCATGGTGCTCATACTGATGAGAAGGACCACCTATCTCATGTTCAACCTCTGATAATACCTGTGAAGTGCTGAAGAGGTCACAGGAGATGAAATCATCCCAAGTAATGCCCTGTAATCCAGCTAATGAACCACCAAAATCCTAATAAGAGCAAAATGATAAACACTGTTAAGTTGCTGCTGAGGGGTTTTGTGCTACATGAAGGTGTTCATCCTCTCTATGTTCCTGCAAATTAAATATGGGATGTTCATCATCCGTACCCTGGTAAAATGCATGAGCAACCTGATGTGATAGGCATATAAACGAGAGAACCTCCCCTCACAGCTAAAATACTTCATGATCAACTTCCTGAGTGGAGCATATTCATCTTTTAGATATCGGAATGGAAAGACTCTTTTGCGCTGCCTCAAGAAACTGGCCTTAATGTATGGCTCATAATGCTGTCGATCAACCTTCTGTTTCTTGTGCCATGGTTCTCCAACGTTCGGTATGTCGGTTGCTAATGAGACAGTTTCAGGAGTCAGAGTGAAGGTGACACCGGCCAAGATAGAGTGATCTCCATGTAAGTGAAGCACAAAAAGATGAGCCAACTCATGATGAACTCGAACACTAGCCACCTTTTGACAAAACTCAAAAGATGACAGATGCTGGAAACATGACATAGCAAGAGGGCAGGTCTGCAATTCTGTGAGGGTGGTTGGTTCATCCCTAACATGTTTGCCACTTTTATGATGTCTCCAGGGAGCCTGTTCTTCCGAGGATGAATCACTTTGGGTCTCCATTTCATACTCCGATGAGTGCTCAGATGCCATGACTGTTGTATATGTACTGTGCTTGGACTGCCCTTTGATGATGGTATGAAACTATGTGTTGTTATGATCTCTACCACCAAGGGGAACAATGCAAAAGGGACTGTTAGGAAGGGGAATAATATGATGGGATTAGGGATTATGGGGAGAAATTTTGTTTAGGGACATGTAGGGGGGTTTGGGGATTTTATAAGGTAGGATTTTTGGGTTTTACATTTGACAAATGAGTGGAGGGGATAGGGAATAAGGATTTAGTAATGTTTTAGGGTAGGGAAAGATGGGAAAAATGGAATAGGGGGGAAGGGAACGATGGAAAGAAGGGAAAGGTGAAAGGGAGGAGGAACCTTGGCATCAACACAATCAAATTGGCAACCCTAAGAGCAATGGTTTTGATGATTTCAAGTGGTAGGGTTTAGGAGTTTTATTACGACTATAAATGGCCATAAACCACCATCATATTCACAAAAATATATGAGCAACCGAGATGTCGACCCTACCTGTCAATTGGAAGGGATTCAAAGCGATTTGTTGCAAATTTGGAACAAAAATGGGCCTTTGTGGGTGTGCGCCGTGCAGCATACCCAGTGTGTCGCGCCCTTTGTGTGCGTCGCACCCGTGTTAATTTAACACTGTGAGGTCGCTCCCTATGTGCGTCGCGCTCCTCTGCCTATGCGCCGCGCCTGTGAAAACACCTCCAACCTCACCTAAAACGCGTGCTAGCTTCTCACAATCACTTTGCAATGTTTCTCTCTATCCTTGGTGTGCAAAATGACTTTGTTTCTTGTGGGAATCTTATATAAAGACATTGGAGTCATGGCTTTAATTTTTGTTTCTTCAAAACCCACTTTGATAATGTTTTATTTTGGCTCTTTTTCCTGATTTAATTCAACTCTGTATTTCACCTTTCCTTTTGAATTTTGAGCTAAAGTGATGAAACTTTTG
This sequence comes from Pinus taeda, assembly GCA_000404065.3. Lineage (NCBI taxonomy): Eukaryota > Viridiplantae > Streptophyta > Pinopsida > Pinales > Pinaceae > Pinus > Pinus taeda. The sequence continues at coordinate 10,030 of APFE030465209.1, read as the reverse complement.
GCACTTTTTTTAGGGGTTGCATGACATGGCATTTGGTTAAGGAAACCATGACGCCGCCTGAAGAGATCAACTGGAAACTTTTTTTGGAAATTATCACAAATGACACATTGTTTGACTTTTTTTCAAAACGGAGTTTTGAAGAACAGTCGTAATCTGTCAACATGACGATGAAAATCTTTGAATCACAAGTTTGTAAGGGCCTCCCTCTGGCCTGCATGGCTTTATTGGACATGGTTGAAGACCAAATTGACTAATCCCTAGACCTAATGACTGAAAATGACTCTTGTCCATTAAAAAATCAAACATTGACTGTCATGGACTTTAATAAACATTGATGAAAAGACCTAAGCCAGTAGGTGCCAGACATGAGGGGTAAGGGTTAATGACTGACAAGAACCTCCCGTCAGGTTATGGCATGCCCCTAGCGAAATGCAGCTGAGTGAATGGAGAGAGACACCTAAAAATGAAATGCAGAAAGAGTTTTGATCTCTGACGGAGGACTGACAAGACCGACTCTAACATAACTGATTACTCTTCGACATTTATTACATTTTACCATCCTCAAACAATGCAGATACTTACAAATTTTGGGGATTCCAAAATAGTCATAAATTGGTTTAACAACACAACTTTATACCATGCATATACTCTTAGAACTATTATGGATGAAATTGTTTTTCTTAAAACACATTTTGATCACATTTCATGCACTCATATCTACAAGGAGCGTAATGAAAGTGCGGACAAGCTATCGAAAGAGGTAACGCATCGTCCTCAAGGAGAATGGTTGATCACAAAGCACACACCGGAGAGGACTTACTAGTACTTCCATAGGCCATACATAGATCAAGAACTTCAGAGGGAAAACAGGCCCTAATATCAGCAGCACATACTTTGTCTCTTTTCACAGCTACTTTATTATCCTGTAATTAGCAACTTTTGGCAATAGAACAGCGATCACCTACTGGTGATTTTTTTAATATGTAATTATTATATATGTACAACACACCCAACTAGGTCTATCTATTTCACAATTTTGTAACATAAACAGCTGACTATGGTCACAGTATTTGTATATGCCTATGGGCATCTACAGCATGTAATTTTCAACAATAATGGAAATTACGATTTTTCTCCCCGGGGAAAAAAAAATTATTTTACTTCTGACGCAAGAGAAAGAGGATCATCATTTTGTAATTCAAGGCTGAACAATTTACTCATGAGTTGAACAACTTCAAGCGCTAAGGCTTCGAAAGAATTTGAAAATGGTGAAATATGGTGACTCACCTCTTCAATTATTGATGTTGCAATCAAGGCATAAGCCTTGCTGTTCTTATTTTCCCAAATGGAAAATTCCTTGTCTGAGGTAACCTTTTTTGGTTCATTGTCTCCTTCTCCAACACACACTCCTTTCCACAGCTCATTAAAAATGAGACTGTGTTTGATTTTCCACGACCATTCTGGATAGTTCTCCTTGCCAGTGAGAACCACTCCCACAATAAATATCAATGAATGCATTTTGAAATCTGCGTACTGTAAAAAAAAAAAAATACTTCTGCTACCAATGTATAAAATGTGCACTTCTGGTGGTATAAAATGTAGTTCTAAATGTAAAAAATTACAATCTGATATATAAGGAGCAGAGGTATTATATGTGGAGGGTATTAGACAGGGGAGGGGTTATATAGGGGGAGGTAATATATGGGGGAGGAGTTACATGTTAAGGCTGAATTACATAACAGGGTGTGAGTAGTAATAGGTCCACGCAGTAATAGGACCAAGCAGTGTTTGGAGGAGGCGGGTTCGGGACTATCACACTGGAGGGTGATGCCACAATGGAGGTCAACGTTGTATATTAAAAATGGGAGTGGGAGTGAAGTGATATGGGCCAAGCTTGAAACAACTGAGATATGTGATGTGAGAGGCATTAACCAACAACGTTTTAATGTAATATCAATGGTATGGGAAGAGATACGACCAAGCGGGAGGCATCAACCAGGCGGTGGAGGGTGGAATCACTCTAAGCAGAAGTGGTATCCCACCATGGTATTGAAAGGAAATACTGTAACATGAGACATATGCCATCAATGCATTGCATTACATGTCTTGGCACACTCGATGGGATGCCTGGTTGGCATGTCCGTCTACGTTGAATGGTGGGGAGAGTGGTGGTAAGGTGTGAGACAGTTCAGTGGTGGTGTGAGACACAAACATGGGTTTTGGTTGAGGAGGCGATGTAATCCGCACTATAGAGAGAATATACAATCACACCAACAAAGTGTAATCCGCAACACACACACTACACAATCATGCCAATACACCAACAGTGGTTTACAATGGAATGTAAAACATCAACACAGTCACATTCACATATAAAAATCGACATATACCAAACCTCAACGTTGTCATAGTCACAATGTTGTCCACAGCACCACGCTTCCATTGCGTACCTCCAGGAAATGCACAGTAGATGTTCAACGCACCTGGTTGCCTCAACGCAACAGTAAGATTGAATACGAAACCCAACGTTTAACCCACCAATGCATTCAACAATGCACGAAATTTGCAAGGATTTGACAGAGATATCAGCCTACAAAATATGTAGAACATAGGCAGAATAGGCAGAAGGGAGTTACAAAATAGAGAGGGAAGCCAAAAATGGCGTTGGCTCTGATACCATGTCAGGCCAGGAGGTAACTCCTCAAACAAAATTTGTTTATTCATTTAGATTTCTCATAGTTATAGACATGAGGGAGTGACTCTTGGGTTTCATCTCCCGATGACTCTTCCTTTTCCATTATTTATTATTTACATTATTTACAACTGCTCACCCAATCCCCATGATTAGGTGTCAACAGTGGCAATTGAAACAAGTATTGATGTCTTGGAAAATGTATAAAAAGGAAAATAAATGATGGATTGAAAAGAAGAGAAAATTTTTGAAATAGATAGGGAGGTGGATCCTGAAAAGAACTCATTTGTTTCTTGAGAAAAATAAAGAATCATAGGAAAAAGAATTTGAAACAAAAAGGAGAAACTATATAAATATGAAGAGGAGGATCATGATGCAAATGAAAATATGTCACAAAGCCTTAAAGAAATAGATAAGGTTATTCTTAGCCTAAAGATTCAACTAGAAGAAGCAAAAAGGATGGAAGAAGTAGTGAGAATCAAACTAAAGGAAAGGGAAGAAAATTGCGAGAAGTTGTAAGCTAAAATTGTTTCCTTAAGAAAGGAACTAGAGAAAACAACTTCTCAGTTGAATAAAAGCTTAAAAATTGAAAAAAATGTTTAAATTTATGACTTGAAGACCACCATTCCCCAGCTGGAAGCGACCAATTCATAGCTAGATAATTATTTTTCCCATTTGCAGGTTGTCATTGATGAGCTTCATGAAGAAGTTGCTCCACTTCAAGAAAATACCAACCACATGTTTGATGCATATCAAGGTTTGAAGGAAGATCATGGTAACTTATTTTTGTAGGTCATAGAGAAGGATGACACCACTTATCAACTATTGCATGCTAAGAAGAAGGTCGCTAATGAGATTTTAAGCTCACTTCTTTGAAGTATAAATATTTGTGAGATATTTGATGTATTTTCATTTTGATTCATTTTAGGAATCACTATTCACTTCCCAATTTAAAAAAAAAATATATGGAAAGTATTGGATCCCAACTTCTAAGGAGAATGGGATATACTGGTTGTAGACTTGGAAATAATGGATAGGGCATTGTTTCCCCTATTTCTTACAAGATACAAACATACAAAGCAAGATGTTCGTATAATGTTGTTGATGCCTCATTATCTATATCTAGCCTTATTAAACCTAGGGAAGTGATATTTTTTGTAGGTGGGATACATATTAAAGAGAAACCCCCTACTAACTATGATGAACAAATTAATGAGTTGGTTGTTTATACAGTTAAGAATTTTGTTGATGAGACTGCTTATATGTTATACCCATGTTCATAAATCATACCTCTCCCCTACTTTAATAGACCAAAAATCTATGCCTTGCAACTCTCCTTATCATAAGAATGGGAAAGATTTGACCGAGAATCAAATTTCTTGGAATATCGGTGATTGTGCTTTTAGAGTTTTGCATAAGCATCATGAAAGCATTAATTTTAGACAAGTGATGACTATCCAAATCGACTCTAGATGGGTTTATGGATGGTCATGGAATGCTTTGAATAACTGCTTGAGAAGTTCATATAGATGTGTCTCCTTAGTTATACAATCGTCCATAACTACTTTTCCTCGCAACCAAAGAATTGATAGTGGTCGAATAAGGATTGACCGAGGATACTAGTCGATCGAATTTCAATTGGGTGGTTCATATAATGTGCTTCCATTATTCCCTTAGTACCAAGGGGAGTGTTATTGAAGTTATTCATTCAACAAAGTTATTGATATATTGGTCAATCGGTTGACTAAGATTTGTGCAACATAATACCTTATATCATTGACAGATGTGATTGTGTACTATTATGATTGATAGATAATGATGTGGTTTTGTTTATTGAATTGAATCACTATACCATGTTGTCTTGTTGTCTAGTAGACTAATCGACTAGGACTTTTCTTTGGACAACAATTGAGAGAAGCACAGGTTTAGGGGGAGCATCCCCTTATCATTAATGTCAAAGGGGGAGAGTTATATACAAGGGGAGTATTGCAGCAAGGGGGGAATTATTTTTTATAGAGAGGGGTAGTATTTCAGCAACGGGAGAATTCTTTTTATTCCTCTTGGATTACATGTTTCATTGCAGGATTGCCATCAATGGAAAAAGGGAAAATTGTTGAAAAAAATATTATAAATGATATAAAAAGGATTATATCATTGATTGGATAAATGTATAAGTATAAAACTATACTAAAAGGGTGGTGTTCGTGAAAAATGTGAATTCAAATTAAAAAATGAAGTTACATGAAAAAGGTGTAAAGTGGATTTACTTAAAGAAGTCAAAAAATGAAATGGTGGTTTCAAACTCACGGTTTAGCAAGCGCATGGAATTTTCCCATGGTAGTTGGTCAAATGAAAAAGGAGGAATTAATTATATAGTTAATGAATTGTTGTGTCCTTTTGAATTGACATGTCTTTTCGTGAAAGGTTATGATAATGTGCAAAAGGAGAAAGTATTGGAAGGAAAGAGTATGTGTAAAAATGTAATTTGTGTAATGAATGAGTCATCTTGGTATTTCATCTATAACTTTTTTTTAGGATGTTTCCATTTACGGTGTTGGATCCCACCAACATACAGGGGATCTCCCCGATATGAAGTCCTAATTAGACCTTTCACCATTTGGTACAGGAGTCCCATCTAGAAATATGTCTCGGCTTCTATTCGCTTAAAGATTTGCATTGGCTTAAAAAATTAGCATAAGAGAGTAGAGTGCATGTGATTTTGAATGAGAAAGAGAGTATGCCTTGTGAAATGTTCAATTGTAAATGTATCAAGGTTCTTTCACTGCAAGGAACAAAAGTGACTCTCTAAAAGAAAAGTAATAGTACTAATCTAGTAAAGACGCACACACATCACATGGAAGAATCATTAGTCATTAAGAAAAATAGTTCACATAGATGCAACTATTGTTATAATAGTCACAACACGTTTCCAACAAGTTAAGCACTAAATCCACCGAAACAATTCAATTTCCTTATGTTGACGGTGTTGGACTCGCCAACATTCAGGGGATCTCCCCGATATGAAGTCTCAATTAGACCTCACACAGTTTGTTGTAGGAGTCTCATCCGTAATACAGCTCAGTTGCCGATGCAGTGCATGCTAATGTGTTGTGTCACTCAATAACCCCCTTTGTAATTAGATAAGTTAAGTTAGCCATAATGGGAACCATTTAAAATTTGTAGTACATATTATTTTAATAATTAAATACAACAAGATTCTTAAAAAACCCCAAAAATATGTTATCCGCACTTAGGTCTTAAAACTATTGGAATTCAAATGACTAAAGAAAAAAAGTTAATAAGACCCTTCACATATCACATATCAGTGATCGCATAGGTTAGATCAAAGAAGGCTCTTAAAAAAAAGCACATTTCGACTTGCCTAAGGCTTAACGAATTAACGATAGATCATATAAAACTTTAATAATAAAAAAACCCTCTACATGTGCAAAGGTCAGAATCAGTCCCGCCAACAAGCCACGTCATTATCGCAAAAAGAACAGCGCAAAGTTATATCGACATTTTACATTTGTTACCACAATTCCGACCTCCTGATAAAACTTTCTCCGATATCACAAGAAGTACTCCATCGGAGTTTCCTCGTTGCAATACTCATATCGCATCGCAAAACTCAAGACAAGTCTTTCCAAGGGAACTTCTGATGTGATAATTCCTGCTACAGGCCTTTTGCCGCATATCTGAAAGTTTAATCCATCGTCTATCGGCAAGAGGAAAATTTCATGAATTAGATAATATGCATGCCAAAGAAACTTGTGATGCAAAATAAGCCAACAGGGCGCTAACCTATACAAAGAACACATGAACCCATGATTCTTCATTTATGATTAGTTATAATGGTATTGATGTTTCTCCATAATATAAATGATTTGATTGATCACATTTAGTGTTTTGAGATTTTGCGTTAAATGCATGTTTTCATGTTATTTCTCTATTCTCACCTTAAGTTTCTAATTCTAAGTTTTGTTTCTTATTCTCTGTGTTCTCTCTGTTACAGGGGTTATGTTCCTATACCAATAGGTGTCACAATTTTTGAATGGATGAGGTCAAAATTGTAATATGTACATACCTTTGCTTTCCTGTAAATGTTTTCCATATTAAAAAAAAAAAAAAACAAAAAAAAAAATGTAAAGAGGTATTCCTAAAAAAAAAAAAAAAACAAAGGACAAAAAGAATAAAGAAAAAGGTCAAAAAATGAAAGCATATGAACCCCAAAAACAAAAAGACCATGAAAGTGTGCAAGACCAAATGCCACTACCATTTACTTTTGATGAAGAATAACAGATTATGTGCAGCTTGTTACTTTTGCCACAATCCATGGATAGTCAAAATGTTTAAACTTGGCTATTTCATGTTTTCAATTTTATGCTTAGAGATAGAGAATAAAATCTGACCAAACTGTTTAAACTTGGCAGATAAGTAGATAGGTAGAGTTAATAAAAGGAGCTCAATTGTTTAATCTGAGCCCTTGGATGTAATAAGGTTAGACTTAGTTAGAATACCATTGTAAAAGAAAAGAAAAAGGTTTTGATAAGGGTTTGCCAGCTTAAGTGCACCCTAATAAAGAGTAGAAAAAATGGTAGGATGAGTAGATGGGTAAGTAGTTGCATGGTTGCAGAATTATGGTGATTAATTGGATAAATTCATATCATTTACTTTCATCGTCAAGTTGCTAAGAGTATGGATGATAATTGAGCATTTACACAAAGTCAAGTGTTTAATTTCCCCATTCATTTTACCCTTAATTTTACTAATTTCCCATAAGCGAAGTCAAAAGTACCTAAAACCCTAAGTTAAAGGGGCTCAGAGCATTTCTCTGACTTATGGAGGGACCGAACCCTTGGCCCAATAACTTATAGGGTCTAGGTACTAAAAACCCCCTTACCAACATTCACTTCCTCCATAATACATTAATTTCACCTAAAAATCCATTTCCCTAAGGTGAAATCATCATTTGCCCAGGGAAAGTAATTAACCCTACATAAAACCCCTTTTTCCCACAAAAAACCCACAAAAAAGCATTTAGCCTAAGTAATGTTGTATAGATGTGGATATAAAAATAAATATCAAAACATTATACTTAGTGCATTTTCTTTCCCTTTTTCACTTCATATTAACTCCTAATTTTTATTATATTTAATTCCCAAAGAAAACCCCCTTTCCCGTACATTTTATTAAAATCCCATATACTAATATCCCACCCCAATGGTTTGAAATATAAACCTTATTAACTAAATTAGTTAAATGGATTAATTAGTCGATCCGCGACTAATTAAGAGCCATAACCCTCTGCCAAACAAAAAGGGGTTAATTAATCAAACTGTGATTAATTAATAACCTGTTCCTCCAATCATATCGCCCCCGACATCATCAAGCCACCCTAACCTACAGTTAATAACCTGTCGGGCCCCTCCATTAACTCCTCGATCACTGTACGATATGACCCCTTCCGATCCAACTGTTGATGCTCATATCGAGCGGCCTCCGAAGGCTGAACTTTACCCACCCGATGTGAGCGGTTTCACTATTCACCCTGCCGCTACGTGGCGCCCAATGAATGGCATCGGGCGGTGTTGAGTCCCAAACTTACACCTTCCCTACATTCCTTTTTAGCCTTTTTCTCCAGTTACCTGAACCTCTAAGCTATCAAATCACTGCATAATAGTTTAAAATGAGTATATAAATGGTTTCCTAACTATGTTTTGTGACTACTATTTGGTTTAGTTTTTTGTTCAACCAGCTGCAGAATCTGCCACTTTCCGCAGCCAGAATCAATTTCCGCAGCCTTTTTGTTAAATTGTATGCTACAGGTGTCCATTGAAGAACTTAGCCACATGGGCAAGCTATAAAGAATGTGGACATGGAGCGTGTCCCCTTGGTTCAGCCAAATCATCCATAGAAGCCTGCGGTCAAGGCCGGTCAAACGGTGGTCAACATAAAGAGTTAAGCGTTGGCACGGCTCTGTTTTCAGCACGAGGAGGTTTGCGTGGCAAGGTCCTGAGTTTTAGGAGGTGCATTAACACCTAGGGACTGCTCATCGACCGAATCCAACAAACCATCTCTTGGATTTATTGTCAACGGCCGCCATACTGCTATAACTTCGGATTTTGTCTTTTACATGCTTGGCTACCTGCGCAGGCCATGTTAGTTTGTTATGTATTTTTCTGTTATAAATAACGCATCTCCATATGCGTATAGGGAGTTAGTTGCTGTGTAAAATTTAACTGTTGTAAGAGCCTTCGAGCCGAGACTTAGTCTCTATTTCATGACTGTTTTGCAATATATGAGAAAACGTTGATTACTCGTTCAAATTCGTGATTGGTTCTGAATGACCGAGGGTGCAGAGTGCCCCTGTACACCAAGGTCTTGTAACTGATGTATAGCTTTATATTTTCTTTACATATTACGCTTTTGATACCATAGATAATTGTTGTATATATATTAATTTGCTCATGGTTGATGTCATTTGCCTGTTCATAAGTTCTTTCATGCTTTTATTTGATTGACAACTGATCAGTGTTTGCATTTCAGGTTCTGATAGGAAGCCCAGGCAATACATATAGGTTTTTATGACTAATGACATGATGGGATTATCTTGTCCTACTGCTGATTTGTTTTATTGATTTTATTTCCAGCATTGCTTATTTCTTAGTTTTTCTTTGATTCATTTACTTTGCTGCAAGTTAGTGATTAGAATATTCATATCATTCTTCAGTTACCAAATGATGAGGGATCGTAAGAGTGAATGTGTAGCTTAATCTTAGTTTTATTTCATGCAACTTAGATATCAGATCATTCAATTTGTGTATGACTACTTCCTATAGCCAGAGCGAGTCAAATGGTGAGGCGTCAAAAATGAGTTGATGTGATATGATTAGTTTACTTTGCTTTCAGTCTTTCAATTGCTTTGAATTCAGTCTTTTCTCTTCTTTATAACAGCAGTAAGGATACTGGGTTCCATAGTCATAGTTCACTGTTTTGTTAATTAGAATCTAGGCACATCTTGATTTCATCATTGTAAAGTTTGAATACTTTTAGATCGCTTTGAAGTTTGGAAATTATTCATTTAATACAATTGTCCACATCTCACACACACCATTTCATATTAGGAAATCAACAAGAAGATAAATCCAAAAACAAACCAAGAAAAACTAAAAACGACAAGGAAATAAGAAAATGATTATCTTGCATAGATAGTGCACTTCACTTCAACAGTTTACGACTCCCAGATTGACAATTCACATAAGCAATTTAGAACACATTAAATTGACCAAACATTTTGGCACCGTTGCCGGGGAAGTGAAACTAGGTAGCCAAATT
>APFE030465187.1:0-11242 GCA_000404065.3 Pinus taeda | reverse complement strand
AAGCCAAGTACACATCCCCACCTTCATCTGAGGTGGTTTTCGCCTCTGCAGAAGGAGCATCATCAGATCCCTTTCCTTTATCAGGAGCTTTAGATTTACACTCCCTTTTGAAGTGCCCTTCCTTTCCGCATTTCCAGCACACCACCTTATAGGTTTTCCTAGAGATTTAGATCTCCCTCTAGATTTAGATCTCCCACTCGATGACTTATTTTTGTTTCTGTTCTGGGACCGTCCTCGTACAGACAAGGCATCACCATTCTCGTTGTCCATATTTTTCCGTCTCATCTCCTCCGTCAGCAAGGCTGAGACTATTCATCAAACTGCAAAGCAGTTGCATTGCTACCTATTGCAATAACCAAACTATCTCACGAATCTGGTAGAGAACACAACAAACTGATGCACTTATCTTCATCTAAAATTTTAATATCAACAGACGCTAACTGACTTACCACAGTATTAAACGCATTCAGATGCTCTGTCACCGAGTCTCCATCTTTCATCCTCAGGTTATATAGCTTTTTCTGTAGGAATAGTTTATTCACCGGAGACTTAGATTGGTACAAAGTCCCTAACTTGTCCCACAGAGCCTTTCCCGTAGCTTCCCCTCATACATTCAGCAATACTAAATCTGAGACGCACAATCTTATTGTGCTCTTTTCCTTCCGATCCAACTCCTTCCATTCTTCATCAGTCACTCCCATTGGTTTAGTACCTGGATCTACCGTGATCCACTGATCTTTATCCACCAACAGATCCTCCATCTTGAGTTTCCACAACTCAAAACTCTGACCATTGAACTTCTCAATCTCTATCTTTCTGCTGCTCGCCATCTTCTTTCACCACAAGAATCAATCTCACAGATATCCCACTAAACAAGGTCTACCACTGACCTGAGAAAAACCCCTCAGCAACAAAGGCGTTCTCTTGAAGCCAAACCTAGCTCTAATACCAAATGTAGGTTTTAACCCCGTACAGAAATTACCCGCATACAAATTCTAAATCACAGAAAAATAAACAATGCGAGATCATAACATGTAAAACACATATACACAGAGATTTCCCACTGGATCCCAAAATCAGGACTACCAACTTGATTTTTCATTATATTCCTTTCAATGTTACAATACATATTTATACATGTCGAAGCATCCAATACCATGGACCGAAAACCATTGCGTCCAAAACCATGGACCGAAAACCATAGGTAGGTTCGCCCAAACTAATATAGGGTCCAAAAAACATTTTCCCCGGGTGTTGCCTCAGACCCCGTAGAGGGGGGCTACCCACCCCCCTCAAACCCCCCAGACAAGGGGGGCTACCACCCCCGATCTAACCCCTCGGTTCACTACATAGGTTAGTCGTGGAAAGAATATAACACAACCCAACAAAACTCAAGAAGACCATGAGCAAACCCCTACTAGCCATGAAAAATATTTTGTCAAACATATTATCAACATGTAACCTAAAGCTGTAAAAAAGAGAATTAAGTGTAGGGATATCATACTTATATTAGAATCGCTATGAACCATCGTACCCTCATGTCAATTGCTATGTTGTCTTCTATTAGGTCATAGACACATTATCCATTCATATACAGGTAAAAATGTGTTGAGAGCCATATATAGATGTTGTCATAAAATGTAAATGTAACCAATATAATAGGAACAAAAATACCATAAACATATCAACCATCAACATCCATATATACATCATTGCATTTACACATGAAAACCAATGGAATTAATTTCTCATTAATGAATACAATGAACAAACTGGAGATGTGACTACCACATTCCATCCAACCATAGATTACCTAAGCCAAGTATCTCTTCAGCCAGTCACCCCCTTTCCATATTCCAAGCATGAATTTGGTACTCATAGAACACACCAAAAACACCAATCAATATAGATGCCACCATAGTTCTCTACCTACACCATTAGGAATTTCAGTGCCTCCTAGTCCTTTAGGCTTTACCATATATCCACAATCTGATCAAGGAATCATTAGGCCCTACACCAAGATATACTCTCTAGGATTTATTGTGCATCAAATCCCAGGATCACTAAGCCCAACGAAGAGAAAATCCACCTCTTGTTTTTACCATATATCTTACCATTCACCCGTAAGGATTCCTAGGTTGACTAAGGTAGACAATATGGTTTTACCATAACCCACAGTCCTATTGAAGGGTTACTAGGTCAGTGGCTTCATGATCATCAATATGATTTAGGGACCACTAGACCATTTTTTTGTCAATTTGGAGATCCACCCTACATAATTTCGAATCCAATCCAACCATCCCACATAATCCATATGAGAGAACCCATCTCATCGAAGATATCAAGAAATGGCAAGGCTAGGCTAAAAATATTGTCACACCTGGAAAAACCCATGCCATGGTAGAAAAGAAACACATGCACTCCCATGCATTTGAAATCTAGCAAGGAAAATACAATGCAAGTTGATACCTACATTGAAGCCTATTGTAGCTGCTTGATTTTCCCCTTCCTTTATGGATCTTTACTTTCTCTTACCTTCTTTAACTTTCTTGCTCCAATCCCAAAGTGCCCCAAGAAACTCAAAGTGTTCAAGAGTGTGTGTGAGAGAGAGAGAATAGAAGCGAGCTCCAAAACTAAACTGATCATGTTTTCCAACTGATCCTCATAAGCCTTTTTATCAATAAGGCCTATATTTTCTCCATTTTCCATCATTTTCGCTCAATTTTCTTGTCACACACAACTTGTGACCTTTCATTTCCTTTTTCTCCTAATTTCCATTATTGTCATAAATAAATGTGTGAAAATTTCCATTTTCCTTTCCAAAGCTTTAGCCATTACCTTTTCCAACTTCCTTAGCCATAAATAACCAAATGACCACCCACACTACGATGTCTTTCCCACCATTCATCTTGGAATATGTGTCCCATCAACCATGGTCTTATATATTTTTCAATGATTTTTTTTAACCAGGTTTGTTACACATAATCAAACTCCCAACTTAAATGAAATAATATTATTTCACCAAATATGAAAACCTTTAATTTTCTCAATAATCTCCCTTTATGGGTTTTCCCATTGTAGCTTGCTCCTTAATACCATGCAAGAACTTTCTTTCCTATGTGTGGTGATTGATCCTGTGGACCTGAATTGACTATGGGCTTCCTGTCATTCCACACTTCCACTACAACCCATATTATTCCCACAACGTAAGATATTGTTGTGTACTTCTCATGCTAGTTGCACTCCTTGTTTTCAATGCTGATACATTCAAAATAAATCAATTCATTCTTGTAACTAGCAAGGAAAAATAACTATACCTTCATCAATCAGATGCATCTTTCTACACATTCTTTGTGGCCTCCTGCATATGACTTATTTGGCCTCCCTTGAGGCCATTCTCTTCCTTCACTAAAGAGAAATAGACGATATACTCCCCCTAAGTAGATCATCACCTTATTCCTCCAGACCTTGAATGGCTGAGTCCTCACATAAGAATTTCTCTCCAAATTCTTCTTTTCCCCTGTTTGGGATTCTTCTCGACTGCACATGGGTAGAGGGACCTTCTCTTTTACCTCCTCTTTCTTTACCCAAATTCTTTTGATGCCTTTTTGCCTTACATAAAGGTCCATCACATGGGTAAGAGGATCATTCTCCTTATTCATTCCTCCTCTTTTCATCTTTCTCTTCTGACACAAAGCACTGAAGACAAGCTTTTATTTCTCAACCCCGTTCTTTCTCCTTGTCTTCACATCGAAAGCTTTTGTATTCACATGCATATGCTGAGAAGATTTCCATTTCTTTTCATTTCTGCAACAACCTCTCATGTGCCAAAATTTTCCATAGTTGTATAATTTGATTTGGCCTAAGAATGGGGCAGAGGAGTTACTCTTTTTGACAATGTTTTTGTCAAAACTCCTATTGTGTCCTACATGCCTTCTTCTTGATTTTTTGTGAATTCTTGGGTTGCTACTACCCATCACATTTTGTTTCCATGCATGCCACATGCAGTCTAAGGCATTATGTCCAAACTTATTGTAAGAAAAACCTGAAAAGGATTTTCGTTATGTCCAAACTTATTGCAAGAAAAACATGAAAATGATTTTGATGACAGAGGTTACCTTTCCTTTATAGGATTTGTTCTTGAATAGGAAAGGACCTCGGTTGGCTCTTCCTATGCCTTCTATGAACCTTGCATCGCTATCATGTAATATTTATTATAGCTACCTTGACCTCTTCTATTGTTACTTTTTCTTTTCTCATTGCTTCTGCTTTCCATGTTATTGCTGCTATCAAAAAACCTTTCTTTCTTTTTTGTTGTTGGAATCTTGAACTCCCATTACATGGGAAGTTGACCCTTCAGCATTGACAATATTAGAGGTTGGTTTTTCCTTGAAGCCTGCACTAGTCTTGATGAGTGGGGATATTTTCTCACCAAGCATCTGATCAAAGACTTTCTTGCTCCGTTCAAGCTTCTGATATCGAGACAACTCTATTTTTTACTTTTCTAAGTCATATCTCAATGATACTACCTCATTTTGTAGTCTCCCATAGTAAGCTTCCTTTTCACTCCGTTGATTGGTTAAGATTCTAGTGAATTTTCTACCCTCTTCTTATTGAGAATTTAGTTCAACTTTTTCTCAACTTCTCATTCTCAGGATCATATTTTTTCAGTTTCTCTTCTTACTTGATATTTGCCTCTAATAGGTTCTTAACCTCCTTTAGATACAAGGTCGACCTATTTCTAGAGAATATCGTTTCATCTAGATGCTTTTCTTCACTACCAGAGGTGCTAGATTCTGAGCATCATGATATCTCTTCTAATAATTCTTCCTCAGTAACATGAGTTTCATGAGAAACAACTTCTCTCTGTTCAGGTTCATTGCTAGAGCAACAGAGCTCCTCAACATCTTCTTGAGCCATATGGCTATATCCACCATACAAACATTGGAGTCTATCCAACTCTTCCTTTGCAGACTCACAATGCCTCACTTTATCAACATCTAACATAGATAGCCCCTTTATGATAATCTTCTGGGATTCTTCATTCTTCTCACTCTTTTTTCCTTTCAATACAAAGAGCCACATATCAACATCTAAGGCCATGGAATAGGTTACCATTCTAACCTTCCAAATTTCATATCAGATCTTATGGCCTGATTTGTATAAAAATGAAACTCATTTTGTTTTTAGCCAAGGTCTATTATCCATTGTTTCCCTTTGATCTACGTTCTAGTGATTAAGCTATTCCTAAAGGAAAGTGGCTCTGATAATAATTGTTGGAAATAATGATAATAGTGAGGGGGGCTGAATCTATATCAAAGTGAATTTTAAACTTTTATGCCTATTTACTTTTCTTATTCAGGCTTGGCACCCATCCATATAATCAACCACAATATGTAATATGGAAGAAACATGAAATCAACATACAAGCATACAAACCATGAGTATCATACACATGAGACACAAGGTCCTTTTGGGACCACCAAAGCTTTTCGTTTTTATTGATGTAAATAAGAGCACCTACTCTATTACATAAATCTATTTTAAGAGAACCCACTCATAGGAAGTGCTATCACCTAGATTGACCTTAAGCTGAAGGGAGGCAAGCCAGGGTAACAACAAACCAATCTTAACCTGGTAGCTAGCCCTACCAGGCTAGGAGGGGGCTCTCTCCTTATGAATCTCAGTCGAGATGACTGGTTCAGTAACAAGATTTTATGCAAGGTATAGCAGCTCAAGGGTTTTGATTGAATTTGTTGGTGTTTGTGGATCAGATGGAGCTAGGCAATTTTAGGTCTAGCAAATTAGGTCAAAATGCATGGTGTTCTATGGAGCAAGGTAGGTATAGGCTTTAGCACTTCAACTTTAGTGAGGTGAGATGTTGAAGACTAGTGAGGAGTTGAGGAGGGCATGTGACAATCATGGATCCTACTTAAGCAACAGAAAAAACATGAAATATTGGTGTTTTCCCAAGGTAGAGCATCAAACTTAATGGATTCTACCTATCTGACTTGAAAACATCCAACTAGAAGAAATTACATGAATGAGGCATACATAAAACACATGAAAGCATAATTACAAAAGAAGAAACTATGCTAGAAGTTCATACCACAGAGATTCCATAAAAATAGCTGCAATTTTATTAGTTTCCTGCCAAACTGCTACAAAATGGTGTATAGTCAATGCATAAGCATCTAGCTGAGTCCATCCTCATCAAATGATCAAGAAAACACATAATATAGACATCTAATCTACTCATCCTAAACTTCAAAGGTCAAATCCATGAGAAGAGGGGGTGTTTCAACCATTTCCCAACAAAGAACTAGAATATAGGCAGTCAAACAACTTGCCTCTAATAAAGGGGAAACTGATTCATTTACCTCAAAACGACCTATAACTAATGAATCTACCCTATAACACTATTTTACCATTACATTTACATGCCATGTCATTAAATACATCAGCAAAATCATCCATGAAGAGAGAGAAATCAAATTCACAATCAAAAGAGGTGAATTTTAGTTCCTTGAGCAAAATGGCCCTAAGCACAACGCCCACTTGCAAGAAGTGTAGCGCCACATTTAGATAACCTTCCTGGGATCCAAATTAAGCCCATGACAGCTCATTGGAAAGGTCGTAAAATCTAGCTTCTGGGACACTTGAAACTTTTGAATTTGGAGGTCATTTTCCTCCTTGAATCTCGAATCGCCCAAGACTGCTTCTGTGTGCCCAAAAAGAGGTAGGAAGGTCATTTTTCGATAGTTTTTGGACCTTTTGGTGAACCAGATATGCTCCAAAACTTCTAAAAATTGCTGGGGTGCATGTCCTCATCATTATGAATCCAAAAATGTCAACCTTTTCTCCAATGGATGGCTCAAGAAAAAGCACAGCGCCATTGGTGTTGT
This sequence comes from Pinus taeda, assembly GCA_000404065.3. Classification (NCBI taxonomy): domain Eukaryota; kingdom Viridiplantae; phylum Streptophyta; class Pinopsida; order Pinales; family Pinaceae; genus Pinus; species Pinus taeda. Next base: position 4,337 of record APFE030465187.1, on the reverse strand, counting down.
GCTTCTAGGCAAATTTTATGTATTAAGAATTTCAAATTTTCAAAAATGAAAAAACTCCTCAAAATTTACCCAAATTTGGCATGTAGCACCACCATGAAGTGATTTTGTTGGCAAAGGAGGCTTCAGCCCACATATTCAACCTATTTTTCTCTTTCTTGCGCTCTAACACTCTCCTCAACCTATCTTTTAGCTTCCTGATCCTCACGTTACAAATTTTGTTATGAGCCATGTAATGGTATGCCATGTGTCTGAGCATTTTCTTATCGCTGTTGGCCTTGTCAGTGAGCCCTTCAAGATGTAGGTTGACTCTTCCAAGCCAAGTTTTGCTATCTTTTTCAATTTCTTGCTCAAGGGGACTCAAAGTGACATGAGCCTCTTTGTCACTTTGCCTCTTTATGTTCAGTAGCTCAAGTGCCATGAGGGCCTATTTATGACATAGTTGTTTGTTTTCTTGCTCCAAGTAAGTGATGACAAAATTATCTCTCTCTAAATTGTCTGTCAAAGCTTGTATTTATGCTTCCTTCTCCTAAATAATGACATCTTTGATGTTTTCCCTCTTTTGAGCCTCTAGATCAATGATCTCAATGTCATTCTCCTCAAGCTCATCATCATTCTTCTCCAACTGAAATTCCCTTTCTTGGTCATCATCCAAGTCATCTTCTTGTACCTTTTCCTTGCCTTTGCTTAGTTGCTCAACCTGTACTTGTTTTTTGTAAAAAGAGCTTCGGCGTAAATCACATAAAAAGATTATTGTCGACGCGTTTCGAACCAACTAGTGTGGTTCATCGTTAGGACAAGTTGAAGAAACAGATCAGGCTTTAGCAATTTAAATAGGCCTGAGTTTAGAGACTCCAACGGCTACATAACAGCTATATTTGATTCTATAGATCAAGGCCTTAAATAAATTTAATTTTATTATTAGATTAATATTTTAATTCTAGAGATCTCATCTCTAGAATTAAAATATTAATCTAATAATAAAATTAAATTTATTTAAGGCCTTGATCCTAGAGTCAAATATAGCTATTATGTAGCCGTTGGAGTCTCTACTCAGCCTATTTAAATTGCTAAAGCCTGATCTGTTTCTTCAACTTGTCCTGACGATGAACCACACTAGTTGGTTAGAAACGCGTCGACAATAATCTTTTTATGTGATTTACGCCGAAGCTCTTTTTACAAATATGATGGATCACAGAAGCCTCAATTCTACAATTGTACTTGTTTTGTTGACGTAGAAAGGAAATCCCCTTCCACACCTTGTCGAGTTAACATTTTCATGTGGATTGATGAAGAAGGCAAGGTCCCTTCCACTTCCCGTGGAGCCAACACTTGGCTAGTAGCTGCAAACAACTTCCTTGACATTCTCTGATATGTCAAGAACACTTGTATCTCAGTAGTTCTGGTCTCTTTGGCCTTCTCATTTGTCTTCACTTGAGCACTACTGGAAGGTATTCCTTGTCCATGTTTGCTAAGTTTTGAAGTTATGTACCCCTAGAGAAAGTATGGAAGGTGTTATCATAAAATCATGTACTAAAGGATGCTACTTAGTAAGATCTGATGAAACTGTTTCAGACCAGGCTTTAGACTAAGGTTTAGCCTCCTTAGTCAGAGAGGGCTCTCTCACAGATTTTTGATATGCATTAAGGGAAAGAAAAGATGGCTAACTCTTTAAACAGTATATGAAATTTAAGTTGGTTGGAACAACAAAATTAGGCTTATCCCATTGGGCTCATGGAGTCATACACTTCTGCAGTAAATCATTAGGTACTCAATCATGGAAGCCAAGGCATATAATGTCTCAACACTCAGAACATTTCTCAAGAAGAACCTCAATTCAAAAAACATACATAGGAAGTCTGAGCACTAGGTGAATTCAGAGTGATTGCATATTTAGTGAACTGTAAAACAAGAAGAATAAAGACAAAACCACATATACTCTGAGCATTTGAAACACAAGATGAATCTTGGTAAGAAAAAGTATTCTTTCTATTACTGTCAAAGTCCTTTACATAAGCCAATATGAAAACTCTGTTTTTATAAAAATCTCCAACCCTTTTTACATCAGAGTTTTTCCTATATATAGGAAAACAAAACTAAACTACCTTGAGTCTCCTCCTCCAGCATGAGGGGAGCTCGAAAATCTATCATTAACTGCCTTATCTATATCTAAACCAACTTATTAAATACAAAGGTATTGTGCTGTAAATACATAGAGTCCTAATCCTATTGAAACTCTAATTCTATCTCCTCGTGTGCATGATGCTTTCTTGAGCTTTGACACCTGTATTATTTCTGTAGTGGCCGAAATATATTGGAGAGGCATTCACTGAACGAGCTGCCTTGGATTCTCACTGTGCAGATGACTCATTATTTGATGAAAATGTGTGCCCTATTTTCACGGTCCCTGCCTTCCATCAATCTTCATTTCCAAAAGAACATGTTTCAAGCTATTTAATACCTTTAATAACCACGCATAACACCATATGCCTTATGATCTGGATGCTTTGTGAACTGAACAGGTGTCCAACCCAAAATTCCTGTAACCCTACCAGAACCCTAATAATTCGGTCATAAAGTAGCTTTAGGAAGACTTTAGCAAAAAACCAAAAATATTTCACCTTTTTGTTCCAACACTTACACCTGTCATTCTTTGAATGCTTAGATAGCCTTGTATGGTCTCTTTCCTGCCCTCGAGGCATTCCTTTTCAAAATCTACTGACCTCAGCATCAATTTCATTGTTTTCTTACAAAACAGTCATCTACAGCAGTTTCGTAGCGCACTACGAAACTGCTGTTCTTTTCAAAAATTACAGTCTTCAATAAATTTATCAATATCCTTTGTGACTGCAACATCTTCGCTTCTGGCTTCAAAACTCCTAATTTATCTTCCTTATATATGCCGTGCTTTCATGCCTCAAAAACCAATGAACTTAAGAAAAATAAAACAAAATCTTGGGGTAGCACCTGACCTTTAAAATTTTCAATTTTACTTGGCAGCTAACTTACCTAGCTGAGCTTTTAGTTTTGCAAGCTCTTTTTCCATGGCTGCAATTTCTGCTACAGTTTTCTCCAAATTAGCCATTTCTTCCTCAGCTGCCTCCCATTGTTCCTTTGAAGATGAAGTTTTCGTTTCTTTGACAATGGGGACCTTTTTATCCATATCTTTCTTTCTTATTTCTTTTGTTTTTTCTATTTTGGGTAGCTGCTTCTCCATTTCTTTGGCTTGTCTTCTTGTGTATGGTTTTCTTTTCATTTCCTTTGCTTTCTCTGCTTTAGGTAGTTGTTTAATTTCTTTTGTTGCAGGTACCTTCACAGCTACCTCTTCCTTGTGCAATTGCTCAGCTACTTTGATTTGCCTCCTGGTGACTGGCCTTCGTGGTTTGAACATAAGTTCATTACCAGGTTCCTCAAACCTTAACCTTTTTGAGGCCTTTGATTTTTTGGTGCTATCAGGTGATGAATGGGTTAGGTCAATAGGAATTGACTCAACCTGCACTGATTTAGCTTGCTCAAAATCAATTGCCTCAAGCAAATCATTTAGACTAGATTTTGATATAGGGCTTTCTTCCACATCTATCGATTTGCCTTTTTCTCTACTTAACTGACTTCTGGTTCTGACTCTTGACACCTGTTCAACTCCACTTGACCCTGGTGCATCTTTCTGGTGCTTGATTTTCTCCTTTGATGACTTAGGTGTCTCCTTTGCTGATGATTTAGGTGTCTTCTTTATAACCACAGATTTCTCTGATTTACTCAACTTGGTTTTGGGCTTCTTTTGGTCTTTCACCTCCTTTCTGAGCTCAGCCAGAGTAGGTTCTTCAATTCTTCCTTCTCTTTCCCTAACCGGCAATGGAGTGAGGCCTGTCTTGCTTTGAAAGCTGGCCATAAAAATAAAAGAATCCCAATCTCTACCAATTTTTTGCAAACCATCTAACACCAGCAACTTTACTAAACCATGGTGAAATAGGGATGTTTCACAATCATCTTTCTTTAACTGGACTTTGTCACACATTTTACTAAGACTTCTGAACAAGTAGAAAGGGATGTCTATTGATGCTTTACCTGTGAAATGCAACAAGAGTTTGAAATCATAGGAATAAACTTTGGTGTACCTCCCCTCGCATGTTAGGTATTTCTGGATGCACGTAAGGAGCAGAGCAAAATGTTCTTTCATGTAACTCCTTGGCACAGCTTTGGTGAGGTCCTCATTTACATATGGTTCCTTCAAAAATTCCTTACAGGGACTCATGTCAAATTTAAAATTTTTGAACCACTCTTGTCCTCCTCTCGGAATTTCAGTGACAATAGAAATGGCTTCTGGAGACACAGGAAATTCT
>APFE030465182.1:96575-120961 GCA_000404065.3 Pinus taeda | reverse complement strand
AAAAATAAATATTTGATAATATTAAAAAAAAAAAAAAATCAATTTTCATTATTGTAATTTTCATCTTAAGTTTTGTGATATTGTCAAAATTAATTTAGTGCAAATTCATATCTAAACTTAATCAAAAAGATACCCGTGAGAACCTTTCATCGAAATAAAATTTGTTTAGTATAAAACATGAGAACATTTCACCAAAATAAAATTTGTAATACCAAACATCATCATTACATAATTTTATTAGGTAAAACAAAGAAAAACTATCAATTATATTTATAATGAACATAATCAAACCTCTTCGGGATTGTTGGGTTGTTGAGATATCACTTCATTCTCCGCACTCTTGTTGCGGTACAATTACTTCACCGGAATAATCCACTCTAATATGCAAATAGGCCTCTTCCCGCCTCGCAGACAACTTTCTTGTTGGGACAAATTCCAACCGATTAGCGTCATAAAGAGACTTTGCAACACGTAAACTTGGCAAACTTACACAATTGGAAAGAATAAATATGTTTGGAACCTCAATGTAAACTAAATATGTTTTTCAATCTCAAGGTGAACTCGAATGTCAAAAGGAAGAATAAAATGCCCCCTCCCACACGCTTTTTATTCCTGAGCTAAGCTGAGCATAGGTTGAGGTGAGCTCTAAGATATTTTTTTTTCCGACCCAAGTTGAGGATAGGTTGAGGTGAGCTTGAATGTTAAATAAAAGAATGATTTTTCCAAGCTTTTTCTTCAATCCAAGAGTAACTTGTCCACCTAGGCCAAGAGCAGCTCTAATATTAAATTAAAGAGTAATTTGCCCACCTCTAAGATGCTATCACAAGGATTGTGCAAATAGTTTTTATCTCTCACAAGTAGTTTCAACCTTCAAGCCCTTCTCATGAGATTTGACATAATGACCTAATATGCACCAAAACCCATATAAACCAACTAATCTACACCTCATGAGTTTCTATTAATAGTTGTTATCGACTAGTTTTTCAAAAATCTAAATGAACCTATCAAAATCAATGACTTTTACCATCTTTGTGACTTTAAAATTATTTTTTCCATTAAAATTTCAAAATCAATAAACATTCCCAAAACCTTATGATTCAAAATGATAGTAAAGTTTTACAGGTTAACATTTTTCTATTTATTTTATTTTGTTTATTAAAGTCTATCTAACTTGGAAGACACTTGTGGAAGAAAAAAGGGTTCAATAATAAGATATAGGAGACTTTATTAAATTGAGATATTCTTGGAACAAAAAAACTTATAATTAACTCTCACACTCAACTGGTATCCCTAAAATATAATTCTAAAATCTAATAAAAATTGAACACAATACAAACTAATTAATAAAAAGGTTAAAATTCAAATTCATCTTTGAAATAATACTAAAAATATTGAATTGAAATACAAACTAATTAATATACATCTCACAAATTAAGTGATCTTCGAAATGAAATACAAACCAATTAATATACATCTTACAAATTGAATGATCTTCGAAATACAAAACTTTGGACAATGGAAAGCATTGCTAAACATTATTATCTGGAAAACTAATAAATATGGATTCATCTTTGTACAGTAGGAATCATCATTCTCTCTGCAACACTATCGTCACACATTTCAAAATCAATGGCACCCTAATCATTTACAAGGGAGTGCTCAGATAAAAATCAGAGGATTTTGAAGAATAGTATCAACTCGCTATCAGAGACGAAGGCCAGTGAAGTCCATGCAAATGTATCTTGGCTTTTGATCGCTTCCCTGACAGAAGAAAAACAATTTCGGGCAGTTGAGCAAATAGTTGTCCCCAAAGCTCACGTTCACTTTATCGGGCAATAAATTCATGAAGGGGCAAGAATTTGTCCGAACAGAAAGTTGCTGGTAAGAAACAATTAAACCAAAAACCATTTCACTGGGTTGTAAATTCATGACATGGTTATAGTTTTGGTATCTAATATAATTATTCATTCAATATTTTGAGGAACTTCTCAACTACCGAGTATGTAATTCATTGATTTCCTAGGAATACAATAAATAATAGATAGGGGGAAAAAAACGCATAACTAAGAACTAAATGTAAATCTCACAACAATTCAACAATCTTGTACAAGTTTGGTTAAGCTCATCATAAAGATAATGTATAGTTTTTCTTTATTTCACATAAAGTTATTTAATGATGATGTTTGGGATTACAAATTCTATTAAGCTTGGTGAAATTATCTAACTGGTATGTTTTTAATTAAGTTTAAATATGAATTTGCACAAAATGGTCCTTGCCAATCTCACAAAACCTAATAAAGGAATTACAACAATAAAATTGTGATTTTGTTCATTAAATTCATAACATTATCAAATTCTCACTCCTTTATGGTTCTCCAAAATTATCATTCCCACTTCCCTCATTCCATACATCTTTATCGATCACACTTCTTCACTTTCCTCTTCTTGTTTCTAGTAATATTTACATCAACATGTTGATACCTCTCAAATATTTTTAAAATTCCTTATGACTCTCTTTTCCCTTACCCTTATTTGAGGATCAAGGGGATATAATCTTTGTAGCATAGAACAACATTTTTGAAGTTGAGTGGGCTTCTTGAAAAGGATGAGGAGAAGGTAACATAATATTTATTATCCTCAAACTTATGCATTATGGATTATGTTCTAACTTCCAACTCTACCACCCATTATTGAATGGTATGAGAATTAAAATCAATAATAAATCATGTTGGGTAGTCTTCATGAGTAAATTTTCACTTAGTTTTGTGTTTCTATAAACCTTAGGAAAATCCAAATTATAAACATCTTAATGGGAAAGTTCCAAATCATAAACAGTTTTAACTTAAATAATAAGTAATAGATAAACTCATACTATATTGTCATGTTCCTACAGCGAGAAGGGTATAGTCCTTAAACGAAATAATTCAAAATTTATTACAATTTTTCTTAATAGTTTTTTTAATGAACACAATTTTCATAGTAAAGCAAGATTGTGTATGCTCAACACCCACTGATCATGAATATATATAACTTAATATGGGGAAGATGTTGAGTATTTGTAAATTAGTGTAAAAATTTAAATATGTACTCAATATGTGAGAGATGTAATGTTTTTTAATAATAATAATAATAATAATATTCCCTCCATTTAAAAAAGTAATAAAAAAATAATAATTATATATATAACCATTGATATTTCAAAACATTATAAAAATATAATTTATATTATATATATATATATATATATATAATTATTCTAACAAAACTTCAAATTTGTCCAAAAAAAATGAAATCGAGGGTCAAGTTTCAAGATTTTAGGTGCCTCAAGGGTTATTAATGGTGCCAAATCCATTTCCACCATCAAAAACGTGATTCAAGCACTTCTACAATCACAATTTTTGGTCATCCGAGCAAATTTGTTGTCTCTGTAGACACATACACACATCCATTTGACTATATAAATTAAAATAACGATTTATATTCATAACCATAATATTTATCTTTATATTTATATTTAATTAATAAAGCTTATAAAAAATTAATATTTATACTATTTTTTCTTTCTAAGATAGATTATTATATATATTATATATATATATTATATATATATAATATAATATTATATATAATATTATTATATTAAATATATAGTATATATATTATATTATATTATATATCACTAAAAATTAATTTAAAAAACATGACAAAAAATATATTGCATATATATTTATTATATGTATTATTAGGGTTCAATTAAAATTAAATTAAGATATTTTGTAGTTATAGAAATTGTGGGGGGGATTTATATAGATATAAATTTATATTAAAGAATCCAATATTGATTTATTTAAATTTTCATCAAAGAAATCAAATCTCTTAAGGTGCAATTTTTTTAAATTTTATATTATAAAATTACATCTTGAGAAATTTGATTCATCTCAAATTTAATAAATTCCAAAATTAAAATGAATCTATATAATATATCAAAATTATATTCTTATATTTCTTTAAAATAATAAATAATTTATAACTTAATATACATTAATCTATAAACTTTTATTCCATACAAATATCTTCATTTTACCATTATATAAGTTTGTTTCACACAAATATCATCACATGAAAAATAACACCTAGATTTATTTCAACTATTTTTGTACACATGTAAGCAATTTCATTAATGCGTTTTTCACACAAAAAAGTAAAGGAAATTGCCATCAAATAAAATGTGTCTCCATTCAAACTTCTTACTACTTAGGACGTGAAGTGTACGGGCAAACGGTGCCAAGTTGCCGCAACTACTTCTTACTACTTAGGACGTGAAGTGTACGGGAAAATGGTGCCAAGTTGCCGCAACTTTTATGTGAGGGTCCATGTTGTTGACAATCTTTTCGATAATACCCTAATTTAGTAAGATTCCTAGTATGCTTTTTCAGAAGAAAAAAGCGTAATATATTCATATATGAAAGTTACATATCGCAATGCACGAAGCATATGTCGAAATATTCAAATAAGAGAAATACATAGAGCAAATGCAAATAGCATATGCAGAACCATATGCAAAATATGCAAATACAGATCTCAAATATAGCCCCTAAAGGCCAAATATTGCCCCAGACAGGAAAACCATCTATTTGGTGCAGAAGAGGCACCAAGAAACCATGCATATAAGCAGCGGATGCAAGAGCAGCAAGATCTGTCTGTCCATAGAGGAAGGAGAGGCACGAAACGAGGTATGGGAGCAGCCACAGAAGCCACTCCTACCCCGCCCCCTCAAACTCTCCACCTGAAAAAGACAAATAACAGAGAAAGAAATGCTGCCACAACCATCCGCAGCTGTCAGCAGAAAAGACCATCAAAGACATCCATAGAAGCGGCACGAAACAGGGCAGGAGCACCACTATTCCCTCAACACTCCAAGGATATGCCTTGTCCAGAAACAAACCAGATCGCATCCGAGAAGGTGAATTCCCACCGGAGCATCAGCAATCACCGGGGGCAGAGGCGGCAAAGGAAGCCACCTCGCCCCCGCTCAGGATTCTTTTGTCAGCACGAAAGTACATATTCCCAATATAAATAAATTATTGTAATTGGAACATTAACTTAATGGTTAAGATTTTATTTCATTGGAAATAAAATTATTTTAATATTATTAATTAATATTTTAATTTTTTAATTAATATAATTAAAAATGATAATATTAATTTGATAAATAATATGTGAAATTCAATCTCTTATAGCAAGTTTCTATCCCAAGTGAATGTTTTATGTGGATAAGTTTTTAGATTTTAATGGGTAATCATTTTGGAAGACCTTGACATGTGTGGCTTTTAATACCATTCAATTTAAAAATAGCATATCTCCCTTCTCAAGGAAGATCTCTCCCTTTTGCTGCCAAATTTTCAACCTTAGGAAATAATGCATTCGTCCCGAATTCTTCATATCGAATTTAGTGGCTAGATTCTTCTTGCAGTCCCCAATGAGCCTAAATGATCCTGTCAAAAAGAGATCATCCACATACAATACTAAGATTAGCATCTCATTCTCCGCAACCAGATAGTAGAGATTTGGATCTGCATCACTCTTGACAAATTCCATTTTCTGCAAGTAGTCATCAATTCGACCATACCATGCTCTAGGTGCCTGTTTCAGCGCATACAAGGCTTTCTTCAACCTGCATACATGGGACTTCTTCTCATGTGTCTCAAAGCCCATCTGGTTGTTCAATGTATATCTCTTCTTCCTTTACCCCATTCAGAAAAGCCGTTTTGACATCCATGTGATGAATCTCCCATCCCATCGGCGCTGTAAGAGATATCACGGTCTTAATAGACGTATACCTGGCTACTAGGGTGAAAGTCTCCTTGTAGTCAATTCCTTCCTTTTGAGCATACCCCTTAGCCACAAACCTGGCCTTGTATTTCTCAACGCTGTCGTCTGCAACATATTTCATCTTGTAGATCCATCTCGAACCTACCATTGATTTATCTTGAGGCCTTGGCACTACCTCCCAGACATTGTTCACCATTATGGAGTTGTACTCCTCTACCATTGCGTCTAGCCAAACCTAATGTTGAGCTGCCTCCTTGAAACTTGCAGGCTCCTCATCCTGAGCTACTAATGCCTGATATCTATCTGGCTATTTTCGCTCCCTCTTATTGTTTATGGCGCACTAATGAAGTCCTCTGCATCTCGAAGAATCTAACGAAGTTCCTTGCTAGTTCTTCCTCTGCCAGTAGGTGCTTCTGTTAGCTCCTCCTCCTCATCCTGAGAATCTTCCTGACCCAAGGAAGAATTTTTTTTACTTCTGTTGGTTGAAGAGAATTAACCAGCGGTTCCTCTTTTGATTGCTCCTCGGAAGGCATCTCACAAGATTTTTTGAAAGCCCTATCCTCCATGAAATTTACGTCTCGTCGAACTACTACCTTCCTTCTCCTTGGAAGATAGATTATGTATGCCTTAGTGTTCTTGCTATATCCCACCAGATATCCCTTTCCTGCAGTTTGATCCAACTTCTTCCTCTTTTCTTCTGGTATGCGGCAATATGTTAAACTCCCAAATATCCAGAAATGACTGACTTCATGTGTCTTCCCTGTAAAAACATTCTTTGGAGTAATCTTGCCCAACGCCCGACGAGGAGTCCTACTCTGAACATAGACTGTTGTCTTGCATGCTTCCGCCCACAGGAATTTCGGCATATCCTGATCATGCATCATGGCCCTAACTGCTTCTACAATAGTCATGTTCTTTCTTTCTACTACTCCATTTTCCTCCAGATTGTAGGGAGTTGTTCACTTTCTTCTAATGCCCACCTTAGCACAAAAGTCAGTGAAGTCCTTATCAACATACTCTCCATCATTATCTAAGCGCAAAACTTTTATTTCCTTCCCAGTGAGATTCTCCAACAAAGCCTTGAACTCTTTGAATTGATAGAAAACCTCATCCTTGGTTTTCAAAAAATAAATCCAAGTTATCCTTGAGTGGTCATCAATGAAGGTAAGGCAATACTCGACACCATTGAGAGCTTTGACAGACATAGGTCCGTAGATATTTGAGTGTATCAATCCTAGTACACTCTTGGCCCTATGTTTGCTCCTAGGAAATGTTGCCTTGGCATACTTTCCTAGAGCACATCCTTTACATACATCATCTCGTTCTGTACTCAGATACGGAACTCCTATTACAGTGCTCCGAAGAATTCTGAGAGCTCCATGGTGCAAATGACCCATTCTTTTGTGCCATAGTTCATTCAAGTCCTTGTCTCCATGACTGCCTATTAGTGTCATTGGTGATTCTAGTTGTAATATATACAACTTGTTACTTTTGATCCCGATATGCACTTTCTTTTTCCATCTCGAGTGTTTGACGTATACCTTCTCCTTGATGAAGTAGATGTCATAGCCCTTGCCTTGAAGTTGTGACATGGAAAGTAAGTTCATCCCCAATCCTGGTACATGCAGCACATTTGTAGCACATAACCGTTCTTTCAATTCTATTTGAAAAGCTATTGTACCCTTCCCTATTGGAGTACACTTCACCTTATTCCCATGGTGATATGAAAGTTCATCTTCTCTTCTTGATATTCTGAGAGAAATTCCCTAATTCCTGTCATATTCCATGAGGCTCCACTATCTATATACCACACTTCTGATGATGCAAAACTAGTCATACAAGCCACTTCTTCTTCCAGTCTGGAAGCCAACATAAAGAAATCAAAGTCTCTTTCTCTTGTGCAATCTTATGAAAATATGTGTGAGTCCCCTAACGTGGATGCCTTTACATCGTGGTCTCAACCCATAATTGATTTTCCCTTCCTGTCTCTGGTTACTCGCTCTGATACCATGTGAAAATTCTATCACTGCAACATCTGATTTACTTTTCGTACTTATTCTTCAATAAGTTATTTATGAAATTCCTTCAATAAACATTAAAATAGATTATGTTGCAGATATCACACCATAATATAGAAACAAACACATGTACACGAATCAACACATTGACACAGATATTTTGGACAATAGTCCCTGGAAAAGCCCAATGTGGGAAAACCGGTGCAGCAAGTGAGGATTTTATTATTTAGCAATTCTTCAGTACAACAGGGTGCTAAACTTGCTTACCCACAGAGAGAAAAATTCTCCAGCACTTCTCCTAGTCCTAGCGTCAGCTTGGCTAACCTTTGCGTGGCTCCCAGATACTCTGCGTCAGCCCTGGGTTTCTCTATGTCACCTATGCAGGCCCTCTAGTGACTGCACGGTCTCCTGTTGCCTCTGTGTTTGCCTGAAATGCCTTGTGTCTGCCTCTCCTACCTCATTGCTGGTCTCCAGTGGCTGATCCCTTCTCTCTGTTCTATACATGTTGCCTCCTGACTTCTCACCAAACCATTGGTTCAAATTTCTCAGCTAACCCCACTCCAAAAATTGAATTGACTGGTCTCCCTCAATGTATCCTCTAAGTGACCATCAAGCCTCCTCTTATACTTTTCTCGTTGAAAAATCAACGGCCAAGGTTAAGTCCCTAATCAATGGCTAAGATTAGCTCTAGCTTGATTCATGACTTTTGGACCCTTCTAACACAGTTTTATATTAATTCACATTAATATTTTATTTTTCCTAAGTTTAGACTTAGGTTAAAATTATTAATTATTTTAATATGTCCCAAACTGTTTAGAATCTGCCCAAACCATTTCTGGGTTTTTGGTATCTCCTTTGTTTTAGCCTCTCTACCAATTTTCGTGGCTAGAGAACATCTGATGCTACCCCAAATAAGCATGTCTACCCACCTGCAATGTAGGAGAAGGTTTCTTCTATAGAGGCAAGTGTAGCTGCCAAGTCGTAGCTAGAAACCGCACAAAGAGGGAAAAGTACAGAGCTATGAGCGAGAAGTCTGTTAATGGAATGGTAATGGCTATAATAGGCATATATGTGATGATGGCGTCATGGGGCTCAAGGATGAGGGGATGACTAAGCTGGGCTCTTTAACTACGTCCTGGGCAGAGGGGAAAGAGTATGCTTACCATGGCTGGCTGAACGAAGGCATGCGGCAATGCTCACCAAATGGTAATTGGGGAATGGCATCTAACTTGCCCGCGACTGAGGAGGTGGCTGGGAAGACGGGGTACCACTAAGGATGGTAGTGGGTCGGCCCCCTTTGGGGAATTGACCTACGACCATGGAGGCCCTAGCAATTTATTCAATGGGGAAGGGGAGGAACAAGGCGGGGTGGGAACCTATAATAATACCACTCGGGGGCGAGACTACTATTATATCTTGTTTAATTGTTTTAGGTTAATGAATTGTTGCAATGAACAAGACTAGGGTAGCACAACCATGGCTTGTCCTGCAAAAAGTCGTGGCCATGGCCATGGAAGACGAGCCTAAGCAACCTAAAAGGATACAGACTCGGGAACGTTTGAGGCACACAGAGGTAAGAAACCTGTCAAAAGACTTATTAGTGAGGTGATAGTGGCATACTGTGAGGGCACGAATGAAGGCATTCATAAAATTGTAGAGGAATGGGAAGAGGAAGTGAAACATGAAAGCGAGACAGACACAAAAGTGGAGGATTGGAGGACCCTGGCAACACTAGAGGCAAGATCACCCAATTTAAACAGACCTTATACCTATACTGACTTATGAAAAGCCTGTTAAGCAAGGCTATGGAGCAGATTTCGGTGGGCATGGCTATCACTGTCTAAGGCATGCCGAATTATAAATAGGAATTCCAAAAAGTGCAGTTTCAACTGCATAAGCAGGATATCGGACTTGAATTGAGAGGCATGTGCCATGTATCTTGGAGCTGATAGAGATGACAAGTTCGAACGCCAAAGATCCAACGCGAGTGGAATCGGCTTCGGCTGATCAGAATGATTAGACAATCTCCCTTGTTAAGTTTTGTTTATATATAGCTTTTACATTTCCTTATGCAGGAATATGTATAGGTAGATATTTAGAGTATGGACATGAATCAAAGACTTATATATCTTCGATAGAAAGAGTAAAACTCTTTTGTTATTGGATGGCATACAATGCCAATTGGTGGCCAACAAACTTGGTTTCCCACTGGGAAAGTTGAGGCCACCTAGCCTATCTATGTGGTGTAAAGTTGCTTTAAAAATGAATGAAAAAGGAGGACCTACCAAGCTTAACAAAAAATAAATAAATAAAAAATTACCACTTGCATTTATTGGTCCACCTTTTTACATCTCATTGTTTTGCCAATAATATTTTATGGTATTTATATAAGGTGTGGTTTTCAAAATGATCATAGCATTATTTTACCCACATCTACGTACATACAAAGGAAGCAAGGAAGTAAGATCGACCAAACATAGCTCCTTATTTATTTGATTTGGATTATTTTCAGCTTTAATGTTTCAAAAAATACATAAATTTTCCTTAAAAAAGAGTTGTTGAAAATAACATTTAAACTTTATCTTAACGAATCACAAGTAAACTTTCTTTTACAAAAGTTTGGAAAATTTGCCTTGTAACTTTAAAAAGTGGGGTAAATATTTGATTTTTTTTGTTCATGTAAATTTATTATTTATCTTTACAAAGATCAAAATATAGGTTTTCATAACCCGTTTATTGTCCTTCTTCAATTCTTTCACCACTTGCAACCCTTCGATTAATACTTAACCCTTGCAAAACATGCAATTGAATTTAAGAAAAAAGGAAAAGTAAAAATTGATCAAAGATTCATATTTTACCTTTAAACATGCAGATGAATTAAAAAAAAAAAAAAGGAAAAAAAAAGTAAAAATGATCAAAGATTCATATTTTATCTTTAAAAATTTAGGGTAAATTTAAGTGTTACTAATTAAAAAAGGGATTCGGTATATTAGGCTAGTCTAGGCTAGGGTAGATTAGGCTAGGAGTAGGGTATGCTATGCCAAAAAAGGGATTTGGTAGATTAGCCTAGGGTAGGGTAGAGTAGATTAGGCTAGGAGTAGGTTATGCTATGCCAGGGTCTAAGCTAATCGAGGCTTAGCTAAGCTACAATAGGCTAACCTAGAATATGCTAGGCTAGAGCACACTATGCTTGAGTAGGCCAGGGTAGAGTAGGCTAGGCTATGCTAAAGTGGGCTAGTCTATAGTAGGCTAGACTACAGTAGTATAGGCAAGGAAAGGTTAGGCGAAATTTTGCTAGAGTAGGCTAGAGTAGGTTAGGCTAAGCTAGAGTAGGCTAAACTAGGCTAGAGTATGCTAAACTGGGATAGAGTAGGCTAATCTATGAGAGACTAGCTAGAGTAGGCAAGGCTATATTAGCCTTTCCTAGCATAGGTTAGCCAAGAGTTGGCCAATTTATGTTTGGGTAGTCTATGCTAGGTAAGGTAAGGCTCGATGCTACGATAGGTAAGGTAAGGCTAGATGCTACGATAGGTAAGGTAAGGCTAGACTAGCATTCTTAGATTAGGCTATGGTAGATTAGGCAAGGCTAGGCCAAGATAGAATAGGCTAGATTAAAGTACGACAGGAAGTACTTGAAGCATGTTAGGCTTTTGGAGGTACACATATATAATTGGTTTATAAGTTATCCTAGAGTAGGATAGGATATGTTAGAGTATGCTAGGCTACACTTTGATTGACTACAATAGTCCAGGATAAGATAAAATAAGCTAGTATGGAATAATCTAGGCGAGGTAAGAATAGCCTAGGCTAGGCTAGGCCAGAATAGGCTAGGATAGTTATAATAGGATAGACTAGGCTAGGTTTTTTTTTCGAAAATTTGCAAATTTGTTAAACATGGTGTTTTGCATGCATTACTATGGTGTCTATAAACACACTATCTATTTAATTTTTTCACTTGATTTAATAAGTTTTCCCTAATAACTACTCACTTTCATTGAAAATATGTAAATATAATTATAGTATGTTGTTGTTGTTCGCTGAAAGGAATTCTACACAAATTATGTAGAAAAGAGGCTAGTAATAATCACTTAGTATTTCTCGATATTTTTTGAATGATATTATAGTAATTTTATTGATTATTACATTAATAATTATAATTTAGGGTAAAGTGAATGAAGTAGCGAAATTTCAATTATAAATAGCTGTATAAATGGCCATAGACATGACAATTGGTAGGCAGGCTCCAAAAATGTATATACAAATTGGAATGAGTCAATAATAAAAGTGTAAAAATTGTTTCATTAAAATAAAATTGGAATCATTAATATACCAATGTAGATACATCTTAATTCTAGATCTATCAAATGCTGAGGATCAAATCCTCAAGTTGTAACCTCTCTTTTGAATAAAAAAAATTAGAAAAAATTTACACCTCTGAAATTTAGTCATCTCTCACTTGATAAATTGTAAATTTAAATTAAATTATACCTTATAATATATAATAATAAATATATTTTAAATCAATTAAAAAACTATAACCTCATCTAAATATCTAAATATTAAACTCATTTATCAAACCCTACATTTATACATTTATACCTCAGAACCAATTACACATCAAATCACTTAATTTAAAATATACCATACTAAACATCAACAAAACATGAAATTTTCCTTAAACATCAATGATACATGAAAAATATCCTTAATCTTGAAGTACAATAACCTTTTAAAAATTAGACATAACAACTACCCTTCATACTTGTAACTAGAATTAGTCTATTCAGATTTGACATGTCATAGCTTTTATGAAAGGAAGGAGTATTAAATGACACCAAATGTCAAGCTCTTCCAAAAGAATTGCCAACTAAAATTTATCTATCCACACAAAACTTTTACATGCGATTAAAAAACTAAAACTAGTAAGAAATTAGATTTCCTACGTATATTTAAATTTTATTTTTAATTATATTAAAATTAAAAAAATAATTTATGATAATTAAAATAAACTTAATTCCAATTAAATAAAATCTTAATTATTAAGTTAATATTCCAATTAAATTAATATTGGAATTGATATGTACTTTCTTGTTGACAAAAGAATCCAAAGACGAATTTTTGTTATTATCACATAAAACTGGTTGGCACCATTTGCCTGCACACTTCACGTGCTAGGTACATTGCACGGAGACACATTTTACTTGATGGCAACTTCCTTTACCTCATTTTTTGGTTACTCCGGAGAAAAACTTCCTTTACTTTTTGTTCATTTGACAGTTCTAACGACGTATTCACCGAAATTGCTTACACGTAACTATGAAAAGTCATATCTATTTAATGGTGAAAATACGTAATTTAGCAATTAAATTTGTTTTCATATGGAAATATTAAAAATCACCATAGAAAAAAATAAATACAACTATTATGAGCACTGTGTGTCGACGATACCGTAATCTTGCTTTACCATGAGAGTCATGTTTATTATAAATTTCATTTTAAAAAATATTAATCTTTGTCAAAGGACGATACTCTATTTGCATTATAAATTGGTAGGAACATGAATATAGAATATGAGTGTATCGCTTATTTATTATTTGAGTTAAAATGTTTATTATTCGGGGTTTTCAAGTTAAGATTGGTTAAGATGTTTATAATTTAGATTATTAAATATGGTTTAGGCTTATTTTTTAAATTATTTGAAAATAAGTGGCAGAGTGGGAAGTTAGAGTATAATTTATGAAGTATAAGTTTGATCATAATATATAATGTTCTGTATTAACTCTATAAAAGAATATATTTTTTTGATCTAGGTTTGGGATGAAGTAGCTGAAAAGAGATTTATAGAGCATTTTCAAAATATTTGTGAAATACCAACAAATTGATGTAAATGTTAGTAGAAACAAGAAGAGGAAAGTGAAAACGTTTTAGAGATAAAAATGTATGATATGTGAATGCCATTTAGCTTTGCCTAGAAGTTATCCTTTCAATCCAATCTTCCAAAGTTCAGGTTTCCCTTGTCTTGTAGTTCTAGACCTCTTATGCAAAACTGTATCGTCTTTCAACACTTCCTGAGCATTTGGTTCACAATCCTCCACAAAAGGTAGGACATGTTCCTCTTCCTACTCTAGCATTGAAGGATCATAAAGTTTCATATTCTCTACATTCAAAACTGAGTAAATGCACATGTATGGTAGTAGACTGATTTTATATTCATTATCACCCACCTTTTCCAGCATCTCGAAGGGACCATACGACAAAGCCTTTATTTTCTTACCAAGACCCTATAGCCTCTCCTTGTTCAATTGCAACCATACTCGATCTCCCATCTTAAGCGATTTCTCTGTTATGTGTTAATCATGTCTGACCTTATATTTTTCATGTGAATTATGAAGTGTACATGTATATGGATCTGCCTTATCTTCTCTACGGTTTTTTCAGCCGTCAAGGTGTCCCCTATAAGATCCTCCCTCAATTCTCCTTGTTTCCCATATGCAATATCCAAAGGTGAAGGTGACAATATCTGAAACAGGTTTCAAATGGGGACTTACTAGTAGAAGTGTCGACTTCTATGTTATAAGAGTGTTGTATATATACCATATTTTCATCCTAGGTCTTTAGATGCTTTTGATTATAACCCATCAAAATCTTCATCAAAGTCATGTTGACTACTTCTGTCTTCTCATCTGTCTATGGATGGAATGTTGTAGACCTTTTCAACTTGGTGTCCCTCTACTCCCATAATGTAGTCCAATATGTATTAAGAAGTCTAGTTTCCCTATCTAAAACGATGATCCCTGGTATCCCAAAGTACACCCAAACCTGTCCAAAGAACAAGTTTGTTGCTTCTTTCCCACTAATGGTCTTTTTACAAGGCATCAAAACACACATCTTAATGAACCTATCAACTACCACAAACAAGTAGTTATGTCCCTTCTTGGTTGTTGGTAAACCTCCCATAAAGTCCATGGAAATGCTTTCCCAATGGCAAGTGGGTGTAGGTAAGAGATGATAAATACCCTGTTTCCTGTTACTAGGCTTGTTGCTACAACAAAGCATGCATCCTCTTATGAACCTAACTACATGTTCTTTTATCTTGGGCCAATACCATACCTCTACAAGTTTCTCATTGTCTTACCTACACCAAAGTTCCCTACAACCTTGGAGGTGTGAGCCACTCTAATAAAGCGTAGTTGCTCACCTTTAGGAACAAATAACTTATCCATCCTATAGAGTAAGCCATCCTGGAGATGGTAGTCAACAATGTTGCCCTCATCATGCACATGAATCTTACTCTATAACTACCGAAACACCTTATTGAAGTCCTCATCTCTGAATATGCCTCTCTATATGCATCATAGGTGAATGGATCCATGTGCATCAGAGTTCCCAAAGTTGTGATATTTGATGTGGATGGCCTTGAAAGCATGTTGGGAAACTTATTTATGTTTTCCTTCTTTACTTAATCACTAAATGAAACTATTGTAGAAACCCCATCCACTTGTAATGTTTGGTCTTTTGTAGCTTACTTTTGGCCTGTAGGTACTGTAGTGGCTGGTGATTTGTCTGGATCACTATCTCCTTTCCCATCATATGGTTCTTCCACTTCTTCATACCCTTGCACCAGGGTAGAGCTCCTTGTCGTAGGTAGGGTAGTTAAGAACTACCCCATGAAATACTTCATAATGGTAGCGCACATGCCTTCCTCGCAGCATCAAGACTGCTCCCATAGGATACCCACTTGCATCTATCTCTACTTTGAAGGGTTGTTACAAGTTTGGTAATGCCCGAACTAGTGCTTGACTATCTTCTTATTTAGCTTCACAAAGGCCCTCTATTGACCCTTTTCACACTGGAAACTCTTGCCATTTGTTTTTATGGCGTGGATTGATGTTGGTAACTCTGAAAACGAGGTTATGAACTTCCTCAAGCACTGTGTTTCCCCAACTAAACTCCTAATCTCATAAACATTAGTAGGCACTAGCCATTTCATGATGGCCTCCATCTTGGTAGGATCTATCTTCAACTCTCCTCTGCCAATCGCATATCCAAGATACACTAAAGACTGTTGTGAAAACTCACAGTTCTTGAGATTTGCTAGTTGTTGGTTCGTTTCCAATGCCTATGTAAAATGTGAGATGTGTTCCTCCTAGGTAGAACAGTATACCAGTATATCATCCAAATAGACAATAATAAATGAATCTATAAAAGGGTGAAACATATCATTCACTAACCTCATAAATGTAGCCGGTGCATTACATAAGCCGAATGGTATAACTAACCATTCAAACAAACCTTGCATGGTTTTGAAGGTGGTTTTTTAGGTATCTTCTTCTTTGACTTGAACCTGGTGATATCTAGACTTTAAGTCCAGCTTGGTGAAGTACTTTGCTTGCTATAACTGATCTAGAAGATCATCTATCCTGGATAGGGGGTACTTGTTCTTGAGTGTGATTTTTTTCAACGCCATGTAATCAATACACATCCGCCAATTCCCATCCTTCTTTGGCACAATGATGATGGGTGATCCACATGGTGATGTACATGGTCAAATGACACCTTGTTCCAGTAGTTGTTGCAACTGTTTCTTCACCTCACTTTCTTTTATAAAAATTTGTTTATACAATCCATTGTTTGGAAATGGGGAGTCCTGTAATAGCTAGATCTTATGCTCAGTTTCCCTCTTGGGTGGTAACCCCTGAATCTCCTGAAACACATCCCTATATGTTCGTAGAAACTCTTATAGTTGTTGTCTTTATTTCTTAGTACACCCATCCAAGGATACCTTGCATCTTACAGACTCTTCTACAAATTGCTTCTCTTTAAAATAGTAAAACATACATCTTGTTGGAACTAATCAATTTCTTGGCTTGGTTGGCACTTACCAATGAAATTTTTTACTTTCCTTTGTGCGCGTTGATTGTGAAAATTTTTCATGTTTGACGAGTCAGTATTGGTTGGATTTCCAAATGAATATTGCATCTTACATGTACATGTAGGGACTTCCAAACACGACTCCACATGCATCAAGGGGAATTACATTTAGTTCTGCTTCATCAACAAAATCAATACTAATGGAAAATCTAATTTTGCACTATTTTGTTACCTTCAATTGTGCCTCCTTATTTACCCATCCCAATATATTTGGACTTGGATGATCATGAACTCTCAATCTTTATTTGTTGACCATATCTATTACAATGAGATTCGCCTATGATCCTGAGTCAAACAGAGCATCAATCTTTGCCTTCTTGACATGTATCTTTATGTGGAAGAGTTTGATCATTTCTTTCTCTTTCAGTTGTTGAAGGCTACTTAGATTCAACTCCTTCTACACTGACGTAAAAAAAATATTCTTATCCACATGTGTGGTACTTTCAACTTGGCTGCTTGAATCAGTGGCCATGAGTTTCTTCTTCTTATTGTCTTTCTTTTTGTTCTTTAGGTTAAGCTATGGATGCAACTTCCAACACTTCTCCTCTATATGGTTGTCAATGTTGCAATGGTTGTAGTGGTTGTTAGGATCTTTGGACTGACGTGTTGTGGTTTTCATCCTTTTATATTTTCCCCATTCCACTTCTTCTTCTCTTCTTAGAAGCGTCATGTTTCTCCTTCTACTTGGATCCACTTGATTTCCCTTTCTTCAATCCTATGTTCTCCAGGTATTGAGCTTGTACACAAGCCTCATACACCGATCTAGGCTTGAACAACATCACTTTCTTTTGTAAATGGTTGTGTAGTCCCCCCATATATTTGAGTACATTTGGGTTCTTTTGGGAGATACCTATCATTATGGCCATCTTTCTAAACTTTATGATGTATTCTTGTATGCTCTTCCCTTACTTTTGCCTGAAGTAGTGAAATCATATCCACGGGTCCTTTAAATACCCAATAGGGTAAAATTGTGACTTTAAGAGGGTTTTGAAGTCATCCTACTTAGTCACTAGAGTTTCTCCCTCCAACCTCACTGTTCTTCGTGTGGATTTTCGACCAAGTGAGGGCATGGCCCTCTAATTTCAGCCATGCAAATGAAATCGTATGTTCTTCCTCAACATGATGGACATTGAAATAAAATTCTAATTGTTGCAATTAGTAATTTAATTTCAAAGAATCGATCTCACCTGGTATGACTTAATATCAACCTTTTCTTCCAGTTTGAACAGGGGTTATGAATGGTTCATGACACATGAACTGGGTTGATCTTTTTCGTTTCCTTTCTTCGATTGGTTCTTTGTTTCTTCGTGATATCCTGATCTCCCCTATGATCTATCCTCTGCATTAGAACCCCTATCTTCTCCAAATATCCTGAGCTTATTTCTCAAGGCTGACATGAGGAGATTCACATTACGGAGAAAACCTCTCCTCTACAAGATTGCAAGCGTCATTCAAATATTTGTCGGCCATGATTAGGCTTTTACAACTTTTGGCCTAGTCGATCTAGATCCCATGCAAATATCCACAATATACCCAAGCAGTCTTACTATGATACCAATATTATTCGTAAATTTTCATAAATATTCCATTAAACAATTCATCACAACAAATATGATGAAACTATATTTAAAAATCTGAAATCTACACTATCGAGGTTTTATTTTTTATTTTTTTATATTTTTAAATATGTAAATTATTGTTAATTATATATGCATGGAAATTAACATTATGCAAAAACTATAGAAAAAATGAAATAAAAACCTTTTTTTTGGGTTACTCCGGCGAAACACTTCCTTTACTTTTTGTTCATTTGACAGTTCTAACGACGTATTCACCGAAATTGCTTACACGTAACTAGGAAAAGTCATATCTATTTAATGGTGAAAATACGTAATTTAGCAATTGAATTTGTTTCATACGAAAATATTTAAAATAACAATCGAAAAAAATAAATACAACTATTATGAGCACTATGTGTTGACGATACCGTAATCTTGCTTTACCATGAGAATCATGTTTATTATAAATTTCATTTTAAAAAATATTAATCTTTGTCAAAGGACGATACTCTATTTGCATTATAAGTTGGTATGAACATGAATATAGAATATGATTGGTTAAGATGTTTATAATTTAGATTATTAATTATGGTTTAGGTTTATTTTTTAAATTATTTGAAAATAGGTGGAAGAGTGGGAAGTTAGAATTAATAAAGTATAAGTTCGATCATAATATATAATGTTATATATTAATTCTATAAAAGAATATATTTCTTTGATCCAGGTTTGGGATGAGGTAGCTGAAAAGAGACTTATAGAGCATTTCCAAAATATTTGTGAAGTATCAACATATTGATGTAAATGTTAGTAGAAACAAGAAGAGGAAAGTGAAAACGTTTTAGAGATAAAAATGTATGATATGTGTGAAAAGGAAATAATAATTTTGAAGGAATATAAAAAATAAATATTTGATAATATTATAAACTAAAAAAACAAAAATACAATTTTCATAATCTTAAGTTTTGTGATATTGACAACATTAATTCGGTCCAAATTCATATCTAAACTTAATAAAAAACATACCGAACTTTTCACCGAAATAATTTTTTTTTTAATATAAAACATGAGAACATTTCACCGAAATAAATTTTGTAATACCAAACATCATCATTACATAATTTTATTATGTAAAACAAAGAAAAACTATAAATTATATTTATAATGAACATAATCAAACTTGTTCAGGATTGTTGGGTTGTTGAGATATCACTTCATTCTCCGCACTCTCGTTGCGGTACAATTACTTCACTGGAATAATCCACTCCAATATGCCAGCAACTTTATTGTTGGGACAAAGTCCGTCCGATTAGTATCATAAAGAGACTTTGCAACACGTAAACTTGGAAAACTTACACAATTGGAAAGAATAAATATGTTTGGAATCTCAATGTAGAGTAAATATGTTTTTAAATCTCAAGGTGAACTCAAATGTCAAAAAGAAGAATAACCTGCCCCCTCCTAGACGCTTTTTTTTCCTAAGCTAAGCTGAGCATAAGTTGAGGTCAGCTCTAAGATATATATTTTTTCCAAACCAAGCTAAGGATAGGTTGAGGTGAGCTTGCATGTTAAATAAAAGAATGATTACATTTTTTCCAAACCAAGCTAAGGATAGGTTGAGGTGAGCTTGCATGTTAAATAAAAGAATGATTTTTCCACTTACAAAATTTTTTTCTTCTTCTTTTTCTGTGCTATGTTGAGTAGTTGAATATAGGTTGAGGCAAACTCTAATGTTAAATGGGAGAACAATTTTCCCAATTCCAAGATGCTTTTTTCTTTCCAAGTTGGATCTTCTTTTTCCATGTTAGGTTGAGCATAGGTTGAGGCAAATTCTAATGTTAAATGAGAGAACAATTTGCCCACCTCCAAGATGTCTTTTTCTTTCCAAGTTGCATTGAGCAGAGGTCAAGGGTAACTCTACTATAACTCTAATATTAAATTGAATAGTAACTTGTCCACCTAGGCCAAGGGGAGCATAGGCCAAGGGCAGCTCTACTATAGCTCTAATATTAAATTAAAGAGTAACTTGTCCACCTGGGCCAAGGGCAGCTCTACTATAGCTCTAATATTAAATCAATGAGTAACTTGTCCACCTCTAAGATGTTATCACGAGGATTGTGCAAATAGTTTTTATCTCTCACAAGCAGTTTCAACCCTCAACCCCTCCTCATGAGATTTGACCTAATGACCTAATATGCACCAAAACCCACATAAACTAACTAATCTACACCTCATGAGTTTCTATTAATAGTTGTTATCAACTAGTTATTCAAAACTCTAAATGAACCTATCAAAATCAATGACTTTAACCATCTTTGTGACTTTAAAACTATTTTTCCATTAAAATTTCAAAATCAATAAACATTCCCAAAACCTTATGATTCAAAATGACAGTAAAGTTTTACAAGTTAACAATTTTCTATTTATTTTATTTTGGTTATTAAAGTCTATCTAAATTAGAGGACACTTGTGGAAGAAAGAAAAGGTTCAATAATAAGATATATGCGACTTTATTAAATTGAGATATTCTTGGAACAAAGAAACCTATAGTTAACTCTCACACTCAACCTCTATCCCTAAAATCTAATTCTAAAATCTAATAAAAATTGAACTCAATACAAACTAATTAATATAGAGGTTAAAATTCAAAATCATCTTTGAAATAATACTAGAAATACTGAATTGAAATACAAACTAATTAATATACATCTCACAAATTAAGTGATCTTCGAAATGAAATACAAACCAATTAATATACATCTCACAAATTAAATGATCTTCAAAATACAAAACGTTGGACAATGGGAAGCATTGCCAAACATTATCATCTGGAAAACTAAAACATATGGATTCATCTTTGTACAGTAGGAATCATCATTCTCTCTGCCAACAGTATCGTCACACATTTCAAAATCAATGGTACCCTAATCATTTACAAGGGAGTGCTCAGATAAAAACATTCAGAGGATTTTGAAGAACAATATCAACTGGCTATCATAGACAAAGGCCAGTGAAGGCCATGCAAATGTATCTTGGATTTTGATCGCTTCTGTGGTAGAAGAAAAATAATTTCGGGCAGTTGAGGAGATAGTTGTCCCCAAAGCTCACATTCACTTTATTGGGCAATAAATTCATGAAGGGGCCGGAATTTGTCAAAACAGAAAGTTGCTGGTAAGAAATAATTAAACCAAAAACCCTTTCACCAGGTTGTAAATTCATGACATGGTTATAGTTTTGGTATCTAATATAATTATTCATTCAATACATTGAGGAACTTCTCAACTACCGAGTATGTAATTCATTGCTTTCCTAGGAGTACAATAAATAATAGATAAGGGGAACAAAACACATAACTAAGAACTAAATGTAAATCTCACAACAATTCAACAATCTTATACCAGTTTGGTTAAGCTCATCATAAAGTTAATGTATAGCTTTTCTTTATTTCACTTAAAGTTATTTAATGATGATGTTTGGGATTACAAATTCTATTAAGCTTGGTGAAATTATCTAACTAGTATATTTTTAATTAAGTTTAAATATGAATTTACACAAAATGGACCTTGCCAATCTCACAAAACCTAACAAAGGAATTACAACAATAAAAGTGTGATTTTGTTCATTAAATTTATAACATTATCAAATCCTCACTCCTTAATGGTTCTCCAAAATTATCATTCTCGCTTCCCTCATTCCATACATCTCCCTCATTCCATACATCTTGATCGATCACACTTCTTCACTTTCCTCTTCTTGTTCCTAGTCATATTTACATCAATGTGTTGATACTTCTCAAATATTTTTAAAATTCCTCATGACTCTCTTTTCCCTTACCCTTATTTGAGGATCAAGGGGATATGATCTTTGTAGCATGGACCAACATTTTTGAAGTTCGGTGGGATTCTTAAAAAGGATGGGGAGAAGGTAACATGATATTTATTATCCTCAAACTTATGCATTATGGATTATGCTCTAGAACTTCCAACTCTACCACCCATTATTGAATGATATGAGAATTACAATCAATAATAATATCATATTTAGTAGTTCTCATGAGTAAGTTTTCATTTAGTTTTGTGTTTCTATAAACCTTACGAAAATCCAAATTATAAACATCTTAATGGGAAAGTTCTAAATCATAAACAAATGTAACTTAAATAATAAGTAATAAGTAATAGATACACACATATTATATTGTCATGTTCCTACAACAAACTAGGTATAGTCTTTTAACAAAATAATTCAAAATTTATTACAATTTTTTTTAATAAAATTTTTAATGAACACAATTTTCATAATAAAGCAAGATTGTGTATGCTCAACACACACTGATCATGGAAAATATATATATATGTATATATATCTATATTATATTCTTATTTATATTAATGTTTATATAAATTTATTGTGTTAAAATTTTATATTGTTATGCTCTAGATAACTCAATACGGGGATGATTTTGTAGTACTTTGTAAATTGTGTAGAAAATTTTAAACATGTACTCAATATTGAGAGATGAAATGTTTTAATAATAATAATAATATTCCTTCCATTTAAAAAATAATAAAAAAATATAATAAATCAAATCAATTCAATTTGTTATACTGTAATTTTGTTTTATTAATAAAATTATAAATAATTTTTTCCAAAAAAAATCATAATATGCATATCAAATTAAAATAATTATTTATATGTGACACACACATATAACAAGACTTCAAATTTGCTTGGAAAGGAAATCCAGATTACAACTGTCAAGTTTCAAGATTTTAGGTGCCCCACAAGTTATTGATGGTGCCGAATCCATTTCTACCATCAAAACCATGATTCAAGCACTCCTATAGTCATTTGACTATATAAATTTTAAATAATGATTTATATTTCATAGCTCATAATATTTTTTTTTATTTTATATTTACTTAATAGACTTTATAAAAATTAATATTTACAAAATATATATATATATATATATATACTATTATATATCTGTATATATATATATAATTATATTATATCAATCACATTAAAGGAGTAAAATTAAAAAAAACAACAAAGAATATTGCATATAAATAATTATATGTATTTTTAGGATTTCAAATAATTAAAAGAAGAATATTTCTAGTTATAAGATTAATTTATATAAATATAAATTATATTATTAGAACCAACATTGATCTATTTTAATTTCGATCTACTAAGTAGTAAAGGAATCAAATCTCTTTATAGGCAATTTTTATTTTTAATTTTAAGCTATAATAAACTGCATTGTGAAAATTTTGATTTATCTCTAAGCTTAATATCCCAAAATTAAAACTAATCCATATAAATATATCATAAATATTGTATATCTTATATCTTCACTTGAAATAATAAATAATTTATAATTTAAGATACATTAATCTATAAACTTTTATTTCATACAAATATCTTCATTTTACCATTATATAAGTTCGTTTCATACAAATATCATCACATGAAAAATAACACTAGACTTATTTCAACTATTTTTGTACACATGTAAGCAATTTCATTAATGGGTCTTTCACACAAAAAAGTAAAGGAAATTGCCATCAAATAAAATGTGTCTCCATCCAAACTACTTACTACGTAGGACGTGAAGTGTACGGGCAAATGGTGCCAACAATTTTTATGTGAGGGTCCATGTTTTGGAGAATTACATGTTGACCATCCTTTCGATAATAACCATAATTTAGTAAGATTCCTAGTATGCTTTGGATTCTTTTGTCAACACGAAAGCACATATTCCCAATATAAATTATTGTGATTGGAATATTAATTTAATGGTTAAGATTGGCAAGGGCTATCCAGCCTGTCATAGGGCATTAAATGCCCTGGTACATGCAGGCTGTATAACAATATAACACATTGTTTTTATTTTCAATTTATGTAGCCACCAAAACAGTGTGTTATATTGTTATACAACCTGCATGTACCAAGGCATTTAATGCCTTATGGCACGCTGGTTAGCCCTTGCCATTAAAATTTTATTTCATTGGAATTAAAATTATTATTTTATTTTTTTTATTTA
>APFE030465182.1:79358-90522 GCA_000404065.3 Pinus taeda | reverse complement strand
TATATATATTTTTAACACCTTAAAAAAACAATATCTATAAATTTATTTCAATTACTATTACAATCAACTAATTTATTAATAACATTTTCAATCGTTAAAATTATCAAATTAACCCAAAGAAAGAAAGAAAAAGAGTAAGAAAGTTGGCATCAAATAAAATGTACAAACTTGTTAGCACGTGAAGTGTACAAGCAAATGGCGCCAACAACTTTTATGTGATGGTCCATGTTTTGGAGAATTACATGTTGACCATTTCTTCTTCGATAATAATAATAACATAATTGTTCATAATTTATGCCAGATGCTTAGTATGCCTTTGGATTCTTTTGTCACAAAGAAAGTCCAGATTTGTAATTGAAATGTTAACTTAACGCTTAAGATTTTATTGATTGGAATGAAATTTGTTTTTAATTTTAATTTTATTTAATATAATTAATATAGATAATTAAAAAATAATAATTTAGTCTGATAAATAATATATGAAATCCAATCTATCACATGTAAATGATTTGTGTGGATAAATTTTTAGTTTTTAATGCACAATCTTTTTGGAAGGTTTTGAAATGTGTGGGCTTTTATATCATTTAATTTAAAAAGGTGAAAGCTAAATAAAAGTATTCTTTTTTCTCATAAACTCACATGTTAAATCTTAATAGTGTAATTGTAGTTTTAAGTGTGAAGAGCAGTTGTTATGTTTAATTTTCAAAAAGTAATTGTAGGCTAAGTCTAACGATATTTTTCATGTGGTATTGACAAAGGAGTAGTCTATAATGCGACTTTTCGGAGATTCCGATCATCCGAAAAGTGCATTATTCCGGCCAACCACCAAAACGGCTTTTCCCTCTCCGTCTCTGTCACCTCACTGGAACGTGAACTCCGTTAGCTCCGTCACTGTCACCTCACACGCCGACTGCCTCTATCAAATTCACCAACCCCGCCAATGCATTAACGAGCCTACGGCAATCGGCCGGAATAATGCACTTTTCGGATGATCGAAATCTCCAAAAAGTCGCATTATAGACTACTCCGTTATGAACCACGTGAGTAGCCTGCAAAGCATTATGTTGCTCAGGGTGGAGGAGACCTTGGGGAGTGTGCCAAACCACCCACTTGGTGCAATACTCTCGACGCATGGAGGTGGAAAATCAAGGTGAGAGGGAACGTTGTAGGTTATCTCATGTGTAGCATTTACTCCATCGCATTACCGTATGCAATAGTGGGCTCTGCAACTAACTTCGAATTGGGAGTTAAGTTTTTCGACGTCGTCATGGAGGAGCAGACCCGTGGGAGACTAGTGATAGGGAGGATTCGACCTAACAGGAGATTAGATGGAATTAATGCTACACACTGTGGGTGGTTTTGGACCAGACCAGAGCAGGACATAGTTAAACATTTGGCGTGAGAGGAAGGTATGTCCAAGTTTCAGTTTGGTCTCATGGCTCCATTATGCTCTGTTTGTATGGTTTTATAAAGACCTTACTAAGTACGTAGGGTGGTGGAGCGTCTTCACGTTTACAGGAGGGTGCCAACCACTATTATTTTTTTGTGAGGTATGCGCCTCAAGTAAGTTCTCATTATACCCATCTTGTTGTTGTAGTTCAATCATGTATAATACTAACGGTTGTTGAGGAATTGCAAAAAAAAAAGAATTACTACATGTAGGGTGGAGATATTCTATACCTTCTCCTGTAGGAAGTGTGCGAGTGGATGGTGCCTTCTATGTTCAAGGATTTCATGGAGGTATATGTTTTAAAGTTCATTTCCTTTGTAGGGGCATGTTTTGCTTAGAATAACATAAGTACTTCATGGTGTATTTCAATTTGGGGTGGTCTTGGTGTTAGTTTGGGCATTCCATTTATACATAAGGTTAGTTTGGGTGGCATAGTCGTGTTACTCTGAGTTCTTTCTCCGTTGGTCTTGCAGTAAGGGTTCTAGTCAAGGGAGGTGGTTGTTTAAATTAGTCTTCTCTTCCTATTCTCTAATTTCTTAATGACATTTAAAGGGTTGTGGGGTCGTGGGTGGCCACTGAATGTATTTTCTGTGTTTTACACATAACTCATCCTCTTGTCCCTCATTCGAGTTGGTGGTCGTGCTCTCGTTGGTCCATTTAAAATCTCTTGAACCATTTGGTTTATCCTTTAATTGTCTAGTCTTGTTTGTCGTCGTTTGGTACACTGGTTCTTTTTCAATTTGGTTTTAACATTGTGAAGACTCAAATTGAGCGATGGATAGTTAAGCCGACTCAGAAGGTGAATTTATATGTGGATCTCAGTCATACTAGGTTTCCAGTCCAGTCTGATTGGCATGCTTATGGGTGAAGGTATGTCGATGATGTTTACACAACTCCTTTATCCTTGTTAGTTGTGTCTAGTATTTGGGGCATCAAGAGTTTTTTGCCTACACTTGTCCTTGTTCTACTAAGTCAATTCCCTTGTGGGTTTTCTCAAGTCTTGTTGGTCCATTTTTTCGATGGCATTGTGAAAACGATCATTAACAGAAGATGAGGATCATCTGCAACGTCCTCCTCTAGACAACACTACCTCTTTGGTTGGGAGTCCTTGGCAAACTTTTATGATGTTGTACCTCTGGAAGTTCGATCCTAGGAGGTAAGAGAATTCTCTGAACAAGAGTATGATTCATATTCTGAAGTGTGTGAACGAAAAACAGAGTGGGCGCCAGACCCAGGTAAATGGAGAAAGTGTCACCTATACTTCATGCATTCAATCTTCTCTCAGAGACAAACGGCATCTCTGCTTCATATGGTGTTGTGAGACAAACAGTTTGACAATTACAAGTGTTTTGTGGGTCAAGAGGACCTCAAGCATATACTTGAAGGTATTAGATATGATATGGATGACATGATGGTTCAATTGAATAAAATCAAGAGCTACATTAATTCAGAGTCAGATACCTACCCCTCAACACCTCCAAATGGAGAAGCAATCAATAACACCACTCCAGTCAACATGCTTAGTGGAAATACCTCTCTAGACCATCCAGTGATCATCCTTGATGAATGATTTTCTTGTGTCATTTCCACTATCAGTGCCTTTCCACTATGTGATTTATGTGTTGGTTTCTTATGTGTTCATTTTCTTACTTGTTATGTCTACCATATCACTTTGGTAGTATGTTTTTTTGCGTCACTGGTCAATTTAGTATGGTCATAATATATACTAGCATGTACTCATGGTTTTTGCTAAAAGGCGAGACAATTGTTACTTTTGGTTATATGTGGACATGGACATTTTGGCTGCCCTAGTCAACAAGATGCTACAATGCATATCACTTGTAAATCTTGTTTTTTTGGATATTAATAGTAATTAAAGTTGAATATTACAAAAAAAAGATATTTAGTATGGAATATATTTTTAAATTATGTGATTTGGTTGTGTATTTTGACACGAGGTATAAATTCTTGATTTAATAAGTTACGAGTTTAATACACACACACACACACATATGAAATTTCAATAGTATAGTATTTAAATAGAGTAAAATTAGTTTGATGTTATTTTATTATTATTAATTACGAAATTAATTATAATATCACAATTTTTATTATTATTTTTAATTTACGAATAAAAATAAATATTAAATTGGAAGGGCAAGAAACTAAATTATATTACGGTTTGAAAAGAAATTAAATTGTACGAAAGGAAAGTAAAATGTAGAGAAATAGAGTGCAAAGATTAACTAATGCTAATTGTAATCATTGTTTATAACTCATAGAAATAAATATGTTTGTTATGATAAGTGTAATTGTTTGGAATTTAATATAATGTATTGATATGGACATTGATAAAGGAGTGTCTTTGTGATTCCATTTGATTCCAGGGTTTCTGCAGGTCATCATTCACACGATAACAAAGAATGCTCTGAATTGAATCATTATATTTTTTGTCATCCATATTGATGCTTTGGGAGTGGAAAAAGTGAAGGAATTAGCTCAGAGAACCATTTTTACTAGCAGGATCTAGTTTGGCAAATTTGGGTCTAAAACCTTCTAGGAACATTTTGAGGCATCAAAAGACACTTTTTGGGATAAAAATTTCAGCTTTGATTCTTCACCTTATTTTCGTATTCTACATGTAGAGACCTTTACAACAACACAAGAATGACCTCAATTGGAGCATGCATGCAAAATTTATGCCACTCGAAAGTTAACCTTCATGTTTTCACCACCATAATTCAAGAGGATGCCACACCAACCCCCATAACTGATGGAAAAGGTGCTAGCCACATGATTATGACAAAGAAGACACAATACAAGTTTATATTGTAACTGAGGTTAAGAGTTGATTTAGTCAAGTATAACCACTTGTAGGCTATCGAGTTGTGTTATAACTAGACCACTAGAGGATAAAGGGTTCCATTTTTTTCGAGTGCATTTGTTCCGTAAAAGAGAAAGATAGCCAAGAGGGATAGGGAGAAAACACATTAAGAGGATTTGTGCGTTGTATTAGCCCACAAGACACAAGCCTTACTTCGTTGTACTCACAACCATTTTTTATTCAGAGAAAGAGAGTAGAGCGACGTCACCTTTCAGATAGGTTTTCACTGGAAAGTGTTTCCAGGTTATATCTTGTGTCAAATTATGGTTTGAGTTTTTATTTCATCATTATCTATTTCTTACATAATTTTAATTTACATGCATAAAAAATTAACAACAATGTACAAATTTAAAATCTAAACAGAAATGAAACCCTAGAAGTGTAGAATTCATATTTTTAAATATAGTTTTTTTAGATTTTTTGTGACGAACTATCCAGTGGAATATCCATGGAAGTTTATAGATCATATTGTTATCAAAGCAAGTTTCATTGGGTATATTGTAGAGATTTGAAGGGGATATATATAGTCTAAGCCAAAAATAAAAAAAACCCTAGTCATGGTCAACAAATATGTGAATAACCATCTTGATCCCGTAGAGGAAAGGATTTTGTGAAGGAAGAAAAAGGTGTAGATATAAGCCATTATTTGAATTTCCTCATGTACACCTTGAAAAATATGCTTGGGCTACTCAGAGAAGATGGGGGTTCTAACGCAAATGTTGGTGTGGGGTTATGACAAACCCGGGTTTGGTGCATAGTTTGACTAAAAAAGTTGCTAATCACTAGCATTTATAGCACCATCCACAAAGTGGATGAAGTCTCACATAAGGTGTTATGGGGGACTCCTCGAACTGGGTTTCCGCAATTAGATGGGATTGTTGCAGTTCTGTGACACTAGGATTTCAACTTAGTGTGTAGAGGTCAAAACACCTAATGGGAAAATACATGACAACCATTATGAGTTCGTATGTTGCGCGAGACTTCACAAGTTATTAGACTAACTGGTTGGCTCATTGTTCACTACCTACAACACCATTACGACTAAAGTTTCTCATTCATAATGACAACTATAGCTATGCAGTTCACCATCCCATTTGCACAATATTAACATTACAAGAATATAATAATACTATCAACCCCTGCTATTACATAAGACACTAATGAGTAATGAATCAACATTATAGAGTTATATACCCAGTAACTAGACAATAATAATAAAATAACACATTCATACATAAACATATAGGGGATAAATTCATAGATCTTTCATTACTTCAAAATGAGAAAACATGCGTGGTGCACTACAACCTACAATCAACTGAATCCAACTCACCAGCCTTACTATATCCAATAGTAACGCATTACATCTTCCTTTACAATGCAAAAAATTACTGACTCTAACACAAACTATCTCATCTACACATATGTTGCACAATAGCTACATACATACAAGATAACTAAGACTAACTGACTGCAATCATCTAATAATGGCTTAACCATAGACACAACATCAATGAATCTTCATTCTTCTAGCCAACCTCCGAACTAAGATGGACAAGTATTCATATTGGTCTTCGATAAATTCTTGATTCCCCTCAACTAGCTTCTCCTCCATTTAGGATGTCCTCCATGTTAGCTAATGGTTTATATATTCTTTGACAACTTCCTTCCAACTGTTCCATGCTATTCAACTATCAGATAGTGCTTGGTGGAAATATCTGCTACCAATTTGTTTATCACTTTGCTGACTTCTTCCCCTCTACAAATATCTTATGGTTCCTTAGTCACCTCTATCTCCTAAGCTTTACTCTCCTCTATTAGCATAATTCCATCTATCCCTTGCACCTTCACGCTCCTCTTCTTCTCCCAGTTTCTAACTTCTCTATTTCTTTGTACTCCCACATAATCTTATATTACCTCTATCAGTTTTCTTCTACCTTTTCTCCCTCTGATGATATTTTATAACCATCACACCCATTACCTCTTCCCTTGCATGATCATTTCATTGATTGTGCGATAACTATCTGCACTAGATCACTGCACTTCTATGTTTGACTCATGTGAGATATTCTTCTCTTCAGCTTGGAAGGATAGCTTGCACATTGTGCCTCTTGGGAGAGCATTAATTCCTACTCATGTAGTCCATTCCACCTTAGTGTTAACCTCTTTCAATTAGATCACCCCGATACCCAAATACTTGAAATGATGGTCTGCATGCCCTTCCTTGCTGCCAAAAATATGATTTAGGATATCGTCAACCACTTTCATTCACTTTGACATTTATTACTAAGCTAGGGATGATCATTCCTCTATCTTCGCACGTGACTCCCTTCACATCGTCTATCATCACTGTGGTTCCTACTTAAGCCTATGGTTGGAGAACTTTTATTGAATTTGTGCCACATATTAAAATAAACTTCTTTGTCTGATACTATAGTACATTCACTTAACTTCTACTTGTGGTTTTTCTTTGACTAAGATGCCCCCAACACTGTTTGTGGTATACTCTGACACTGGTTCTATGTGGAAATCCCTTTGGTGCA
The DNA here is from genome assembly GCA_000404065.3 of Pinus taeda. NCBI lineage: Eukaryota > Viridiplantae > Streptophyta > Pinopsida > Pinales > Pinaceae > Pinus > Pinus taeda. Next base: position 83,645 of record APFE030465182.1, on the reverse strand, counting down.
CATTGTTCCACGTATGTACGTAGCGTAACTTATTCTGTGACTATCTAACAACTCCTACTCCCGAAAACAAAGAATAACCACTACTTATCAATTCTAACAAACAACACAAATTTAACTTTAACTCACAAGCAACACACTTTATTTATGTAAAAAAGGGTAGATTTCTTCCTATCTCCTTACACATGTTGCACAGGAGCTTGATTGACTATGTACAACTTTAACTGAATTCCATCAAAAAACCTTCTTGCAAGGTACCATCCAAATTCTTTAGTTGTACCACTTCCACATCTGCCATATGTTGAATGATGTATGGACCCAACCAATGCATATGAAATTTTCTTGGGCGTTGCAAAAATTTATTGGCATACAACAACCCCAAATCTCCAGGATGAAATGTATTTTGCTTCATTATTTTCTCATGCCATGCCTTCTCTATGGCTTTATGCACTTCATAGTGAGATATAAATACTGCGTGATCTTCCTCCAGTTGTAGTATCCCTTGTAATATTTGTTCCATTGTTCCAGGTTTTTTCACTGGTGTGGATTCCGCAATTCACAAGCTAGGTGCCAAAAATTCCATTGGCATTCCTGCCTCTTGCCCATACACTAACTAGAAAGGTGTTGTTTGGTCAAATTCTTGCACGTGGTCCTATATGCCCACAAAACTTCTAGTATCCTCAAGTCTCAATCATCATGTTGGACATTCAATACAATAGTAAGCATTGTCTCTAATATTCTTTTAAAGGCTTCCATTGTACCATTAGCTTGTGGATGGTAGGGAGTGCTCTTCTGATCATAAATATGAAATTACTCTATCAGCGTTGCAATGATATTGTTTAAGAAATGATCACCTTGATCACTCATCAAAATCCTTAGACACACAAATATGACCACTATATTATCAAATAAAATATGAGTAGTTTTCTTTGCGATGCAATCCTTGACTGACTCGACTTCCGCCCATCTAGTTAGATAAGCATTAGCGGTGATTATGTACCGCACACCAGTTATCCTTGTGGGTGGGTTAATCAGGCCCACAAAATTAATTTCCCATTTATCAAATCGTTTTAGGGTGAGTTGGGGAACCAAGGGAATGTCATCTCTTTAAGAAGGATTCCCCACTCATTGGCATATGTCACAGGCTTTGAAATACTCTTTGGCATCGCCATGTAGAGTAGGCCACTCTTATGTGGGCTCATTTATTCCTACTTGTAATATTTTGTCCAATTATTTATTAAGCTTCTCTTTATATATTGGATTCAATCAATAGGGGTGCTACTTTACAGGTTTAGCCTTGGGCTTCAACAATATTATCATCTCATCCAATTCCCTTCATTTCCTCAAATGTGTTGGGAAACAAATATTGGTACTCACGAACCATATCATAAACGTTGTATACTGTTTCATCATTCCAATAATACCATATAAATGTTATTTTAGGATTCTCCTTTATCCGAATATTCACCTTCATGGTTTTTATAGGTTGTGCATACTCGCTTGATTGCAACTGTGGTCCACTCCCTAAATGCTCCCCTTTGAATTCTAAAATATGTATATTCCTGGGATCATCATAATACTCTCCCAAATCTGCTATGTTATACCATTCCATGAATCCATATATCTTCTTCAAATCCTTGTGAACAGAACACAATGGTATATTCCTCGACATTGTCAGCTCTCCCATGGTAAAAATATTCCATCGTAGTACTTTCAGGGCCTTGTTGAGTGCTGGTTGTTTTGCTTCAAAACTAAAGGTAGTATTGAAACTTTGTACCATTTCGTTCCATTCCATTGTTAGTTTGGAAACCTCCATTCAATATACTAGTTCATAAGGACAATGTCTAACATATGTAAAAATTGGTGTACCCATTCCTGTTGTGGTACACGTCTTCTAGTATAAGCCACAACATATTGATTTAAGTGTGTCCTTGGGAGCTCTATGCTTGAGTATTTAACTCCAAGGACTCCAGAATTGGTCCCAAACCTTATGCACAAAAACAGTCTACATTGTTGCCATCTTGTGATTTGAATCTTGTGTGTAGTCCACCACCTTGTTGGGGTTGCACACAATGCAACATCCAGTGTGGGAATCCTTACTTTCTTAGGTATCTATTCTTCAAATTCATTAAAAAACTATTACTTCGGATAATCCATCAAAGCAGGGTGGGCTATGAACCTCTGTTCCTATCCAGCACACTACCCTAGTGAGGTGCGTACACCTTCGAGTGCTCACTTAATGCAGTCTGCTTTGCCAGTTTTCCAATGCCTCCTATGATTTAGAAGTGAAAGACACCACACTACTCTATCTTAGCACTCCATCATCAGTAGGATTCACATAATCCTCCCAATGGGATATCACATTGAAAATATTATCTAATTCTTCTCAGCTAATTCTCCTCTAACTCGCTCAACATACTGGTCTCCTTCTCACAGGTCTAAAGGTGCTATAAATTGAATTCCCTTTAGCTTGAAGATCATATATCTCTTCTTCAGGTTAATAATTACCTGATCACCCAATCAATCCTCAACAGAGCAGGGTATGGATCAATGTCATCGATGATCTCTATAAATTCAAAATAAACAATACTTCTAGCCCCACCAATATCTATTGGCATACCCGTCAATCTTCGAATTGGGAGGATACAATGTTGATTGGATAGTCTTATTTGAATAGGAGGCCATGTTAGGTTTTTCCTCCCCTTTGTTTCACATGTGCTCTTTGGCAGAATATTCACATCAGACCCTAAGTCCAATATGATGCTATCCATTTCATAATCTCTCACTTGTGCACTGAACCTGGATTCCTTGCTCATCCTCCTTCTCTGTGCTACTTGATTTACTACATGTAGTGATGCTCATGCGGTAGCTACTTTAGTCTCCTTAGCGCATTGCTCCACAATTTAACTAAACGTCTCTAGTGCCGGTTCATTTCGTACCAGCTCAAAGAAACTTTGCAGTAACATATGAACTAGATCTACCTTTGTCATATTCTCTCCATAAGCAGTATCATCATATACAATCGACATTGCAACCTCTCAGAATACATCTAGCCTACCCCATTTTGTAGTGATCACCTCTCTTCAGACTTCTTTGTAAGTTTCCTTCTCTTTGGTTGGGTCAAAACTTGGAACAGGTTTGGGTTCCTTTCTAACCCGGTTCTACTATTGAGATCCTGGTTTTGTAGTATCTGCTCCATTTTTGACACCTCCACGTGTGACCACAAAAATGCGAGGCTAGGTTTTATAGGGATCAACCACTATAATTTGTACATTCAGCCCCTTCTTCTCCTACCATTTAGTAATCAGTTGTGGGCAATTCTTAGTCACATGGTCCAGTGCTTTGCAATAGGTAAATGTGCAAATTTCATGTGAGGTGTCCTTGTTCACAATTTAAACAAACAATAGGTCCCCAACCTCTTCCAAATCCACATCTTCCTCTCACTTGGTCCTCCCAAACCTCCAGTTGTTGAGGGGCCTCCTATATAGGTATAACTTAAGGCCCATCTAACCATCCTTTGGCATGTTTAAATCTCTCCTTTGACATTTAATAATGTATTTTCCAAGCTATAATGCGTTCTTACGAAGGTTAGGAGATATTTGCTATCGCTCATGGTCTAATACATTAAATGTGTAGGATATTGAGTATTTATTGTGTAGATCACGTTAGAGACCAACATGAGAGAATTGAGGAGGCTTGTTCCTTGCTATAGGCTAATCACAACTTGACTAGCTCATGAGAAATTAATGTCTCTATGTGGTTGGGACTACACTGAGGCACTTGATCCACTTTTTAAAGATTTATGGAGGGAAACAATCCTCCCTTAAAGGAGGATTCCCCTCACCCACTTTTTGTATAAATAAGAGAGCGTAGTAACTTAGTAGGGATTCAAATTCCACAGGAAAGATAGTGATTATCAGAGAAGGAGACTTCTTCCTATTATTTCACTTGTTATGTCACATGTTTGAACAATTTTGAGGTTGATGAAAAATATTTCTTTGTTCTCAGCCTGAGTTTGCTTCATGGGACTTGAGTCTCCTTAGGTTAGGGCCCAACCCAAGTGCTCAAGCCCCTTCTTTTGTACATTTTGTTAAAAAATTAAATATTACGGAGCAATGGAACACATAAAATATTGTAGAAATATAAACACAGAAAACGCACAAAACAAGAGAGACACAGATATATGTGGTTCACCCAGTTTGCGCTACGTCCACCTCGAACAGCCAGTCCTTCCTTTCTATTATCCAGCAAAATGAAGAGACACAACCTACAACAAATCCGCTGTAATAT
>APFE030465182.1:66032-76086 GCA_000404065.3 Pinus taeda | reverse complement strand
ATATATATTTATTTTTAATTTATTTTAAATTTAATTTATTTATTTTTCCAGAAGGAAAGGAAGTTGAATTAAGGGGTATCAAAGGGAAACCAGGAAAGATAATAAACTCTAATGGCATGACAAATCTTCTAAATAAAGAACAACACGGCATAATTGCATAATTATGTTCGCTAGAGGTTCCCACATCGAAATCATCTATTTCTCTAGATCTCCAAAAAGTCTTGGATAATCATTCGATGATATTTGGGACTCCCAAAGGCCTCCCATATATTCGTTATCATGATCATGATATTCATTTGATTCCAGGAAGTGTTTCTCAAAACATCAGGCCTTACAAATATCCCTATGCCCAAAAGAGTGAAATTGAACGTATGGTTGCAGAAATGCAAGAGGCTAGTATAACTCAACCTAGTCAAAGTTATTTCTTTGCTCCAGTAGTATTGGTGCACAAGAAGGATGGATCATGGCAAATGTTTCCAGATTATAGGGAGCTCAACAAGATCACTATTAAAGATAAATTTGTCATTCCTGTCATTAATGAATTATTGGATGAATTGCATGGAACAATTTACTTCTCCAAGTTGGACCTTTGTTCAAGATATCATCAAATCAGAATGAAGACTTAAAGCATTATGAAAGCAACATTTAGAACTCATGAGTGTCATTGTGAATTTTTGGTCATGCCTTTTTGCCTTACCAATGCACCTTCTACATTTCAAGGTTTGATGAATTCCATTTTCAAACCCTTCCTTAGAAAATTTGTGTTAGTATTTTTTGATGATATACTAATCCACAACAAATCATGGAAGGGTCATGTTCAACATGTTGATAGAGTGCTCAAACTATTGGAGGAGAAACAATTATTTACAAATACCTACAAATGTTTCTTTGGAGTACAAGAGGTGGAATATTTGGGTCATATTGTATCTCATGAAGGTGTTAAATTATAACCTAGCAAAATTAAATCCATTAAGGAATGGAAAATCCCCACATTCATAAAGATCTGTGAGGATTTCTTGGGTTGATAGGGTATTATTGAAGTTTGTTAAGAATTATGGGAGAATAGTAGCACCTCTAACAACATTACTGAAGAAATATGCATTTTCTTGGATTCCAGAAGCAACGAAAACCTTTGAACATCTTAAAGAGGCAATGTGCCAAGCACCAGTATTAGCTACGCTAGACTTCACAAAAACCTTTATTGTGGAAGGTGATGCCTCAGGAAATGGAATTGGTGTTGTTTTAATGCAAGAAGAAAGACCTATTGCTTTTGAAAGTCGTTCAATCAAAGGAAAGTAATTACACAAAGCTATTTATGTGAAGGAAATGTTGGCAATACGACATGCACTTAAGAAATGGTGACCTTATCTAATGGGAAGACACTTCAAGGTAAAAAAGGATCATGATAGTCTTAAATAATTTTTAGAAAAAATATTATCTTCAGAAGAGCAGCAAAAATGGGTCACAAAGATGTTGGGTTATGACTTTGAAATCATCTACAAAAAAGGGAAGCAAAATGTTGTTGCAGATGCACTCTCAAGAAAGGATGATGATGTGGAAGCATTGCTTTGTGCCATTTCTATTATCCAACCAGATTGGATAAATGAAGCAAGGGATGAATGGAAGAATGACTAAGAAGTGTGGGAAATTATTCAAAAGTTGAAACAAGACATCATTACATCTAATACATTTAGCTGGAAAAATGATTCATTATGGTACAAAGATCGCTTATACCTCTACAAGAATTCCCAACTCAAACAAAAGATTCTTCTGGAATTGCATACCTGTCCCTTAGGAGAGCATTCAGAATTTTTAAGAACTTACCGTAGGGTTAAGAAGGATTTTTTTTTGGGATGGCCTTAAATCTGATATTCAAAAGTTTGTGGCGAAATGTTTGGTTTTCCAACAAAATAAAGTTGAGACAATTAAGACCCCAGGTCTATTACAACCTTTATTCATTCCAAGTCAATGTTGGGAGTAGGTTTCAATGGATTTTATCACAGGTTTACCCAAGTCCGAAGGAAAGAGTGTCGTCATGGTAGCAGTTGATAGACTTACCAAGTATGCACACTTTTGTGCATGATCAGGTGCTCAAAATTATGCTCAAAAATAAAAGTGTTAGAATTTTGTTAAACATAGGTTTAGATTGAAGAGCTCATCATTCTAAATCCAATGATGTGAATGACACACAAATCCAAGCTCGTATGCAAAAGTTAGAGCAAGTCAAAGTTCAAGTTTGACTTGTCCACATGGCATGATTAGATGATGTGGCAGGCCCTTCAGCGAATGAGGAGGCGCCAAGTGGCAAGCTGCCATTGGCCCCTGCATATCACAATTGCAAGTTGCAGGTGGATCATGTTAAAGAATCGGCCCCGAGAAGGGAAGGGTTGCGATGCGATAAATTGCAATCACATATTAGCGAAGGGAGTGAAGTATGACATAATCGGCCCCTGGCGAGATTAGGTTGTGATGCGATATCACAATCGCAAATCATAATACTTCACAGTCTCGCATATCCAAGACCATTGTTTTTCTTCATATCGCGATATCTCAGATGCAATAAGATTATAAGATCTGGTTAGTACTCCCCCTAGGTCTGCACACATCGTAATTGCACATCGCTGTCATGTTCACATACCTTAAGCCCGCCGGTCTTGGTCGATTGCGATTTGTGATAAGACTCGACTGAATGGTTATGGCCTACTGCAAGGTGAAATTCTCGTTTGTTCCTGAATTTTTGGGGATAATTTGTAGGATCATGTTGAATGTGGAGCAAATTGTGGAACTAATAGTGGGAAAACTAGGAGAAGTCATAACTTCTCTAGTTTTCCACCAAATTGGTTGTAAAAAGAGGCTAGATAACCATTTTTGAGTATTTTGAACTCATTGAGATAGGTTTCTAAGGAATTTGAGCATTGCAAACACACTTTTGTTGTAATTTTGAGCATAATAGAGAGGCCCAAGCATTGAAAGTTGGACCAAGGAGATGTAGCCCAGTAGGGGTGAACTCCTCAACAAATATCTGTGTTATGTGTTGTATTTTGATGTTCATTGCTATAATTTTGTTGTTGCTCAGCATATGTTTTATGTTAAATTGTTTATAACATTTACATAAGAAAATCTCATGGGAATCAATTAATTAAGCAAAAATGGTGAATCCTTAAGCACTTGATAAGAAAATGATAAGTATCTTGGGTTTTATTATGAAGGGGGAATTAGCACAACATTACTAATATGCTCCATTTTAGATCAAGTTGGTATCAAAGCATTGGTTTTTTCTTACTAGATTTTCTTGTGCAAAGAAGGAGTATTGTTTTCTAGTTTTATGTCATGCTAACAAGGTTAAAACTCAAAAGAGGTGAAGGAAAGCTGGTTGGAAGCCCCGAAGTTGGGTCAAGGGGAAGAAGAGCAAGGTTGCCACAATCTCCAACACCAGTTCAACCTCAAGTTGTATTTGAGACTCTAGATATTATGTCTCATGAAGGAGAACCTACAAACATGACAAAAGATGAGAAGAGCTTCAGAAAGGCTTTCTTTGATATGATAGAGATGGTGAAGGTCCTCTATGAAGAGAGGAATAGAAGGTTGCAAGAAGAAAGTTCCAAACCTCCCAAAGGAGAAGGATCTTCAGGAGGAGGTATTGGAAAAGGAGGTAATGGAAATGGAGACAAACTTCCACCCTCTCCACCATATTCTTCATGCACTTCTTCACAAGCATCTTCACACTCTTCCACTAATACAACACTTACTCATACTCATCATCATTCTTCAAAAGGAATTGGCAAATCACTATTTTTAAAACTTGATGTTAAATTCGAGTTGCCCATGTATAATGGTGAAGTGAATGCAGAGAAGCTTGATAATTGGATTCGCCAGTTGGAGGTGTATTGTAGAATTCAGAACCTTCAAGAGGATGATATTGAAATTCAGTTGGCTTAATTGAGAATGGAGGGTGCAACACTCATTTGGTGGGAAGCAAGGACTCAAGACGAGATTTAAAAACATGGTAAGATCTCTATTACTTGGTCTAATTTCATTGCTGCTATAAAAAGACAATTCTACCCTTTAGCTCATATGCAAAAAGCTATCATGAATTGACAAGATTTCAGACAGTTAAAAGGTAAAAATGTGCAAGAGTATACTCAGGAGTTTAGGAGAAGAGCTCTTATGCTAGGAGTAGACTTGCAGTCAGGTTTGCATAGCTATCTTTGACACACCATTCTTATGTTTAATCCCACGAACCTTGATGAGGTCTGTGTTCAAGCTACACACCTTGAAGACAGAGGGAAAAATGTACAAGAAGAAGGTAAGAAGAAGCCATTCCAGAGTGGTGAAAAAGGAAAGAAATCTAAAGGAAATCAGAAGAAAAATTATTCTGTTAAGAAAGAGGGGGAGAAACCCATGTGCAATAATTGTTCCAAAGAGGGCCATGATGAAGCGCATTGTTGAAAGCCTCATCATGAATTGAGATCGAATAAATTTAACAATAAAGGGAGACAGAAGACAAACGTTGTTGTATAATAAGACTTGGGTTTCGACTTAGGTAATGAAACAAAGATTGCAACCACAATCACTAAAGAGGAAGCTGTGGCAAGCACCAATGCAACAAATAACTCCAACAATGCTTCAAATGAGGAAAACAAAATTGAGCTGTTCCATATCAGAATTATTTCCAAACACACCAAGATTGATATGCTGTTTGAAAGTGGATCTCAGGAATTATTTCTACAGACTTGGTCAAGAACTTGAATCTAGAAACCGTGCCTCATCATAAACCGTATCCGTTGTGTTGGATAACCAAGGATGTAAATCTTCAGGTCACAAGGAAATGTGTTTTCAGGTTTTCTATTACTACCAATTTCGTTGATGAAGTCGAATTAGATGTAGTGCCACTGGATATTTTAGGAATTGTGTTGGGAATCCCGTATCTGTATGACCAGAAAGTCGTTTTCCATAGATTTGAGAACAAATATCACCTGTTCAAATATGGAGTGGAGTATATTGTGAGAGCCCATCGTAGAAAGTTTAATATGTCTTTAGCAAGCGTAGGGCAAATGAAGTGACTGGTCAATTCCAACAAGAATCTCGTGCTCCTTATGATCGAGCAGAAGAATGACGCGAAGCATGAATCCTTTGCAGACTATGATGTGAAGCTGAAAGATGAATTGGTTGATGTGGTCAATCAACATGGAGATGTGTTTCAAGAACCAAAGGAATTGCCACAAAAACTAGGAATTCAACATGAAATTCAGCTACACCAAGACTCTCCACTCCCAAATATCGGTATGTATCGAATGTCAATTCTAGAAAGTTTAGAAATTAAGAAACAAGTCGAGGAATTGTTATATGAAGGTGTAATTTGACCCTCTACTTTGCCATGTGGTTCACCAATTGTTTTGGTACCCAAGAAAGATGGAACCTGGCACATATGTGTAAATTATCGAGCTTTGAATAAAATTACCATAAAGAATCGATACCCATTGCCCAGAATAGATGATTTGCTAGATTAGTTGAAGAATGCAAAATATTTCACTAAATTAGACTTGAGAAGTGTATATCATCAAGTTAGAATAGTTGAGGAGGATATTGGGAAGACTACTTTTAAAACCAAACAAGGATTGTTTGAGTGGTTGGTTATGCCTTTCGGTCTTTGCAATGCCCCAGCTACATTCATGAGAGTTATGAATGATGTTTCAAGATCCTTTCTTGATGAGTTTGTAATTATCTATTTGGATGATATTTTGATATTCAACAAGTCACAAGAAGAGCATGTCAATCATGTGAGGAAAGTGTTGGATGTCTTGAAAAAATAACAATTATTTTTGAAGATCTCTAAATGTGAATTTGGGAAAAGTTGCTTAGTGTATTTGGGCCACATAGTTGGAGGTGGTGAGATGAAGATTGACCCCTCTAAATTTTTGGTCATTATGAATTGGCCAATACCTAAATCAGTCACAGAAGTAAGGATTTTTCTGGGAGCAGCGCAGTACTGGAGGAAGTTTGTTGCAAATTTCTCTTCCATAACAACTCCACTACATGCTTTGACCAATGTGAGGGTTGTCTTCCAGTGGGGAGGAAAACAACAAAAAGCATTCAATGCTTTAAAAAAAATATCAGTTTAGCCCCAGTTTTAGCATTACTGGGTTTGAAACAACCATTTGAAATACAAACAAATGCAAGTGACTACGCCATGGGTGCAATGCTTTTACAACATGGTACGCCAATTTCATTTCATTCTGAGATTTCTAATGGTGTTTTTAATAAATATCCTACATACGATAAAGATATTTACACATTGGTGCAAAGTGTGAAGAAATGGAAGCATTACTTAATGGGAAAAGAAACCATTATTCACACTGATCATCAACCTTTGCAATATCTACAATCTCAAACAAAATCGCACCAATCAAGGAACTTTCGTTGGATGGGATTCTTACAACAATTCCACTTGGAAATTGGGTACAAGAAAGGTATTTATAATAGAGTTGTTGATATGCTTTCTAGATTGGTTGTTAATGTAGCCATTTTACTCAAGAATCATTCTATTTTTCCTGAAAGTTATGTTGAACAATCACACATGATGATGACTTTCAATAGGTATTTAAACTTGAGTCAAGGACACCAAGTTGAGGAATTAGACTACCATGTACATCAATATCTATAGTATCATTTGGGAAAACTTTGTGTTCCACAAGGAGAGAGACTAAATGTCACAAGGGAAGCACACACTTCTCTTATTGCTGGACATTTCGGTGTAAGTAAAATAGTGGCAAATCTTCAGAGGCATTTTTACTGCCTCATATGCTTGAAAGTGTGTCACGTTTTATTAGAGGTTGTTCATTGTGTGCAGTCAGTGAGCTTAGTAATAGGAAACTAGGATTGTACACACCTGTTGGGCGTGGGATCCCCCAAGGGAAGTTTTGGGGCTAAGAGCCCATATTTTGGTCCACTTTTGTAATACAAATGTAAGGACTCTACATTTTGTGGGCACAAAGCATGTAGAAATTTACAGGGTAAGTTCCTTAGGCAAAACACCAAAGGACACCGCTCACAAATAGATCACAGATCAATACACCAGTATTGTTGACGTGGTTAAACTCTCAAAGAATGGAAACAGTCCACGGCCTGAGTCAACGCGACCACTTTAGGCAATTTATTAATAAAAGAATGAAAATTTACATAAGCTTCTCTCATGAACGGTTACCCTACAAATGACCCTCCATGCTCTTTAAATAGAGATCATGGACTAGTCAGGTGTTAAGCCACAGATCATGTGTCGGTAATACCGAGGAGAGAATGAACCGTCGGATCACTTCATGTCTAGAACATATCATGACCATCGGATTGTAAGTTACAAAAGTACATAGTAAAGAAACACACTTTACCTAACTCTACACTAGACCAAGTTATACTTAACTATTTCCTATGTGTCAGAATATCCTAACATCCCCCCTTAAGAACAACTTGGGATAGGATTGAAGGATGTACAAATATGACACAATAGGAGAAGGAAGGAGGCACTAGAGCCTATCCCTCCTTAGTGACAACTTCCTGAACTCCAACCATAAATCAAATTTTAGTAAACTCTGCCTTTGTGAGAGACTTTGTAAAGATGTCTACAACTTGATCATCTGTTGAACAATATTGCACTTCAAGAACATGGCCATGAATGAGCTTTCTGATGAAGTGCTTGTGTAGTTTAATGTGTTTTCTGCATTGATGTTGGACTGGATATTTTCATAGTTTAATGGCACTTTGATTATCACACCAAAGTGTATTCGGATGCTGTTGTTGAAAGCCAAACTCTGATAGGATTTGATGAATCCACAGGGCCTCCTTAGTAGCTTCTATGGCACCATGATATTCTGCTTCTGCTGAAGAAAGAGAAATGGCACTTTGTTTCTTGCAAGCCCATGTAATAGGTCCTGAACCAAGAGTGAACACATAACCTGCAGTAGACTTCCAATCATTAGGGTCACCAACCCATCAGAATCAGTGAAACCAACCAATAGAGGAGGTGCTTCTGCACTGTAATGAATCCCAAACTAAACTGTACCTCGAACATAATGAAGCATTCTTTTAATTGCTTTCCAATGACTTTCATGTGGGTTTTGCATAAACCGAGCAATAAGGCCAACAAAAAAGGAAAGGTTAGGATGAGTATGGGTCAGATACAAAATTTTTTCGACAAGTCCAAGGTATAAGGTGGCATCAGCTTCAGGGGAAGTACAAGTGACTGAAAGTTTGGCTCCAGACTAAAAGGGAGAAGGGGCTGGCTTACAATCTTCCATGTGAAAATGGCGTAGAAGATCACAGGAATACTTGGACTGGGAAAGGGAAATACCTTCCTTGGATTGCAAGAATTTAAGACCAAGAAAATAATGCAAGTGTCCTAAGTCTGTCATTTCAAACTTCTTTTTAAGGCTAGAATTAACATGGTTTATAAGGTTGGGATTAGTACTAGTAAGGATAAGATCATCAACATAAAGAACAAGAATGATAAGAGACTTGCCCACTTTCTTGGTGTAGACAGTATTGTCAGAATGACACCTAGAAAAGCCAATTTCTAAAAGAAAGCTATCCATTTTGGCATACCAAGCTCGAAGGGCTTGCTTGAGACCATAAAGGGATTTCTTAAGCCGACATACAAGGCTGGAGTCTGTTTGTATAAAGCTAGTAGGTTGTTCCATATAGATTTCTTCATGCAAGTCTCCATGCAAGAACGCATATTTAACATCCATCTGATGGACTTCCCATCTGAAAGAGGCAGTAAGGGAAAGAAGTTAAGAACAAGGCGGATAGAGTTCATTTTGGCAACTGGGGAGAAGGTTTCAGTATAGTCAATGCCTTCAACTTGTGAAAAACCCTTAGCAACAAGATGAGCTTTATGTTTATCAACTTTTCCATCTGGGCCATACTTGGTTTTGTAAACCCATTTGCATCTAACAAGTTTTCATCCCTTTGGAAGAGGAACAAGATCCCATGTATCATTTACCAATAATGAATGATATTCTTCATTCATAGTTGCATCCCAATTTGGATGACCTGAAGCTTCTAAAGAGGTGTCAGGATCATAATTTGCTGAAGATTGAGCTAGTAAATAAGAGGCTCTATTGAAATGAGAACGTGTGTGATGCTGATCTGTAGGATCACCGGCAAGAGCACATGTTGCATCCTGAGTAGCACGGACCCATTTTGGAAGATGAGGAGTTGAAGGAGGATCCTGAGAAGGTGGGGGAGGATTGTCATCCTCGCTATCATCATTTGAAGAAGAAATATTTTCAGAAGTAGAAGGGATAGAGAGAGGTGGCACATCCGCCAGACTAGGCTCGTAGGCCGATGTATTTTCAGCAAACTTTACATCTCTTCTAATGATAACATTTTTGGACTTAAGTGGAATAAGTCTATATCCTTTGACATCTTTATAATATCCAACAAAAATACATTTTTCACTCTTAGGTTCTAAAGCTTTATGTTTCTCATCTGGAATAGGGGCCCATGCTTCACTTCCAAAAACACGAAAGTGACTTACATCTGGTTTAATTGAGCTCCATGCTTCTTTTGGAGTGATGTTCTTTAAAACCTTAGTAGGAGTGCATTTCACTATGTAATTTGCACATTTAATTGCTTCTGCCCAAAAGCTAAGACTAAGTCCTTTAGATTGAAGCATACAATTAGCCATTTCCTTTAAGGTGCGATTCTTCCTTTCAGCTACACCATTTTGTTGTGGAGTATATGGAACAGTATGTTGCATTTGAATTCCATTCTCAGTGCAAAAGTTGATTGAATTTGTTGTTAACATATTCTCCACCATTATCAGATCTTAGCTTAAGAATTGATGTCCAAATTGTTTCTCAACAAATGCCTTAAAGGCCAAGAACATGTTAAATACTTCACTCTTGAGTTTTAAGAAGTATACCCAAGTGCGTCTGGAGAAATCATCAATGAAGTTAAGAAATACTTGTAGCCAGAGAATGAAACAACTGGAAGTGGACAACATAAATCACTATGCACAAGCTATAAAGGGGTTGTGGCGTGCCAAGAGGCATGTTTT